>PVKV010010705.1:52394-74454 GCA_004027835.1 Alouatta palliata | reverse complement strand
GCAATTCTCCTGCCTCAGCCTCCTGAGTAGCTGGGACTACAGGCACGTGCCACCATGCCCGGCTAATTTTTGTATTTTTAGTAGAGACGGGGTTTCACCATGTTGACCAGGATGGTCTCGATCTCTTGACCTCGTGATCCACCCGCCTCGGCCTCCCAAAGTGCTGGGATTACAGGCGTGAGCCACCGCGCCCGGCCGTGGTGTTTTCTTTCTAGTCATCTTCTGCTTATCCTGAGCCAGTGGTCTGAAGGGATAGACCAGTCTAAGCCTCAGCCACCTGGAGCCCATGCCAGGGGCTTACGCAAGACTGAGCATGGCCCAGAGATAGGGAAACGCCCCTGGGCCACAGGGAGCTTTGGTCTGCGCTTCCCAGAATTAACTTCTGTGAGCAAATATAGCTAAGATTGTATATTCCTTGCACAAGGAATAAAGTGACTTTAAAGCTATTTCAGAGAAGTTTTAACCACCCCTGCCCCCAAATCCTCCCCAAAGTCTTGCCGGCATTGTGTGAGAGCATGACGAGCGGGAACCAGCAGGGGGCACTATTTGTTGATTCAAAATCCTGTATTCACAGTGTAGCAAGCTGTTCGTGTTCCTCCTGTGGAAATCGTAGTGGAAATAAAGCCTTTGTTTTTGTGATTAAAAGTATTTTTTTGCATATAAAACAAATTAAGAACTATTTGAGCATGTTGGCTCTAGTGAAGGCTTTGCGGGGAAGCGGAAGGGTGGCCCTCTAGCACCAGGGAAGCCACCCCAGCGCTGTTTCTAAGGATTGGGCAAGTCACTCTTTTTCTTGGGATTTCAATGTATTTTTTTAAATGGTCCTTTATAGGTCTAATTCCCAATCAGTTACGTCAGCTCTCTGATTTCTACCTATAAATTTCCTTTATATTGAGGGCTGCCCAGAAGGCAGAATCGTCCAGGTCCATCCCAGTTTGGGGCAGTTGCTTCAGGGGATTATTCTTGATTTCTCTTAACATAAAGGATGTACAGGCTCTGGAGTATTTCGTTGGCTTCCTGGGGCACAGAAGAATTGTTTTGCCTAAACGGAAGCCGCTGGCTCTTCTCTGTGGCTGGGAATGCCTGCTCTGAAGAGCCCTGTCCTAACCTGCAAGGCCACTGGAGGAAAAGGTGGGGTGAGCCAGTGGAAGAAGAAGGGCATCACCCGGGTCCACGCCTTTGTCCATCTGTCCTCCTTCCATCTGACACACATTTGTGTGTGGTGGCCACTGGGTCTAGGCCAGGTCATAAAGCTGCAGCACACGGCTAACCCAGTAGTCTCGGGGCACACTGGAGGCACATCTGTGAACAGGCCAAGAACCCGCGAAGAAGGGACAGGGGTCCATGTGAGTTGGGTGTGGGAGAGACGGTCTCTGAGAAGGTGGCCTTGGAGCAGGTGTTCAGGCAGGCCTGGAGTGCGTCCTGATGGATTGCATGTGTTCTGAAGCGACATGTGGCAACGGGCTCTGCTACAGCCCTGGGGAATGCCTGCTCACCTGGTGATGAAGCTTAGATGCCACTCAGATTTTTCTGTCGCTTTAGCTCAATTCATTCACGTATTGTTTTATTAAAAACTAAGTTCCAGGTCTTGTCTAAGCATGGGATAAGCAATATTAAACAAGCTCCCCTGTCTTTCCTGTGTGCTTCCTGTCCCAGCCAGATCCTGCAGTTCCTTGGATTGGCAGGCGTGCTGTTTACTGTCATACCTAAAGATCTGCATTGCCTTGCCACTGATCTCACTTTTCACAGCTGTTTCATGAGGCATGTCCTTTGTGCTTCCTGTGTGCTAAGCATGCTGCTCACATTATGTACTCGTTTCATGTACATACTAGTGAAGCCCTCTGCGGTGGGGATGGGGGTTATCTTCTCTTTCTACAGAGGAGAAAACAGAACTGAGAGGGGCTAAGAAATCTAATTATAAGATGACTCAGCTTGTTAAGTGAAGGCAGGTTATACGCTGGTTAGTCTGGTTCCAGAAGTCTCGGTTCCTGTGTCTCTCGTGCATGGAGACACCATCAGGTGTAAGTGAGCGGAGTCGATTGTGTACGCAGAGCTGACTTCTTGGCTCTGTGTATAACTAGCAGGTGGAAGGCGTGGAAGGCATTCTAGCTGTACGTTTTGAATGCTTGCAGGCATCCCAGTTACGGCTCGCAGCATCCTTTCCCAAGTCTCCTTTATAAAATTTGGTCAGGCCTTCCAACATATGTTATATATTCAGGTTGTAATTTTTAGCAGGAAGGCAAAACCTAGACACTTTTGTTATCTACTGTCCACCTCTTTTTCCCTCCCAGTTCTGAGCCTAGCATTTGCTTTGCAGGAACATGCTTTTCAAGTGGACACCTTTGTTTTCAGTAGTTTATTTGCAAACCTTTTCTTTCATGTCCTTCCCCCCCCCCCCCCCCCGCTTTCCTAGTAGCAGAATCCTGTTTTCCAAGTGAAATGGTATGTGAGTTCCGATCTGTGGATCACATAAAAGCTTTTTTGAAGGAGGGCTGAGCACATAGCTCCTGAAGGCTCTGGAAGCCACAGTCTATACCCACTCAACTTGTTTCTCTCTGCTCTTCGTGGAGGCCGAGGTGGGGTGCTGCTCCCAGCGCACCTGCTGTGCTACAGCCCTGGGGAGTGCCTGCTCACCTGGTGATGGGGCTTAGATGCCAGTCAGATTTTTCTATCGCTTTAGCTCAATTCGTTCATGTATCGTTTTATTAAAAACTAAGTTCCAGGTCTTGTCTAAGCATGGGATAAGCAATATTAAAATAAATGTTCCCTGCCCTTGGGAAGCTCAGTGAAATAGGTTTTGTTTTTCTCATTTCTGCTGCAAGTGCCTCCAATGTCTGTCTGTTGCTCCTTAGGACTGACCAGCCAAACGTACCAGGTGACACTTCAGTGAATGGCCCTGTATGATGGGTGACTGCTGCGCTGACTGAGGACTGCAGACCGCCACCACTCAGGGGCTCTGGAGGGGTCAGCTGGAGCCCACCAAGCTGTCACTGCTGCACTCACTCTGCAAGGGATCAGGACCAGCAACCTTTATATTCTAGATTCTAAGACATTGTACAGAGAAATTCAGAAGTGTAAAAATATTGCACATTGACAAATACCAAGAATTTTTGCGTATGTTTATATTGTATTGTTCTAAATAATGGGTAGCCTGTGAAATAAGATCTTGCCGCCCATGTAATAATAGTAGTAATACTATAGTTAAAACGGCTGTAAGAATAGTTTTATAAAAGTGAATACACAGATCTATTGTATTTGAAACATAACTATTTGACAATTATTAGTGTGACCAAAGTATTAGGCGGTTTTCATACATTTTACACCTTGTAAAAAATTCTGAATTCATTTTTCTTCCGGGTCGGCAAGGAGTTGTAGAATGGAAATGCCTCTAAGTGTTATTTTGGTTGTTCTAACTTACAAAAGTGATTTCAAATAAGAAATATTTGGTGTTCTTTTTATAACCAGTTTTTGATTGGTAATTGTTTTCTGTATTGTTTAAAATGGATCAAAAATGTAAGTCTGTTGGTAGACATTAAGTATTTATTGCTACGACTTAGTTGATAACTTGATGTTATTGTAAAGCCATATGTTCTGTTCAAGTCTTGTTTGCTTGAAATGATTATTCCTACAGGTGAGACACTAGACTGTTTGGAGTGGACATGGCTTGTGTTCTTGTGTTTTGGGTTTTTTTTTTTGTTTTTTGTTTTTTTTTTGGCTTTTGTTTTTGTTTTCTCTTGTTTCGGTAGTTCATCTGCCTTTTAACCCATTCACCAAAATTTCCCTTGTTAACAAGCATCACCAGTGGACATTTCGGAGCAGTCTGCATATTTAACATACCTAAATCGTAGTAGGCAAGTCAGTTGAAAATGCTCGTGCTGCTAATGGAATTAGAGTGCGTTCATTTTACAGGCTAGTATTTTAAAAGTAGAAATCAAAATCTGGCACCGAAGCATGCTAATTGTTTACTGTACCTTGTGAGATTTTCACTCATAAATTTAAACCAGTGTATTTTTTTAGAACTGGTTTGTGTATATATATAGTGATTATGGATACTAATTCAATGTAATTTATAATTTTCTATGTCAATATAAAAATACATCACAGCCTTCTCAAACAGCTGAAGCAATATATTGTATATTGCCATATCGTCTGGTGAAAGGGTTAAATTACTTCACCTCTTGCACTTTTAGATGCAAATCAGTTTTTCATTTCTGTAATAGAAAATTATTCATGTATTTTTACATCATTTGTTTTTCCTGACCAGTATTTAAAACCAAAAGGATATCCTGAAAAATGGCCAACAATTTTTTTAGAAATAGCATCCCAAGCAGCGTGCCTAAACATTACATTGCATATGGAAATAAAAGAATCAAACGTCTAATGCCTTATTTCTGATTTCCTTTTTCATTTGAAGTGGTGTAGAGACTCAAGCACTCCAGGGACAGTGGAGTCAGCAGTAAGCCCTGGGACAAGTAGCAAGGGGGGCTCCCTTGCCCTTTGCACGCCTCCTCAGGAACCCTCTGTCCCGGGTGAGCGCCTCTCTGCAGAGACTGTCCTTGGGCCTCCTCTGGAACCAGCACCCCCAGAGGACAGAGCTCCTCCTGCTTGCCTCAGGGCTGCCTGACTTGCGTGCCGTCGGACCTCGGGGATTGCTGCTGGATAACCTGCTCTGGTCTCGAGCTTTGCCGACCATGGCCAGGGTTTGGCTACAGTGGTAGCACACGTGGCCTCAGTGGTATGGACCTGGTGGCTTCTCTGTCCCACCCAAGGTAACAGTGTCTTGCTTCATCCCATTGACTGCTAGGGAGAGAGCGTCTGGTTCTTTTCTCTGGGGCAGCATTTTGTTTTGCTTGTCTTCGTAGCAGGGAAAGGATATGACAACGGGAAGGACAGTTCTTTTGGGGGTTGGAGAGGCCAGCCCGAGGACAGAAGCGAGTGTGCCCTCATGTCCTTTCTACTTTAATTTCTGTGTATCGGCCATACTGAATTGCGAGACTAACAGATGTCTACAGTACAATACCTGTATTAAAAATAACAAAAATAAAGCCTGATTCTTTGTTTCTAGAAAACTTCTCTTGTACTTGCTTGGGCTTTTAATGGGTTGGTGTGTCCTGCTGTTGGGTCCCATGTTACACTAGGTCCTGTGTGAGAAAGACTGCATTGCAGTGCATGAGTGGCCTCTGTGGGATCAGGGGCTCATCCTGCCCACTGACGTAGCCCAGGGGCCCAGAAGAGGCGGTGCCTGACACGGCACTCAGTCTTGAGACAGCTCCAAGGTTCCTCTGGACCTCCAGCCTGTTGCCCTCACGGGCAGTGCGCCCAAGCTGTGTTGTTTGGCCGCCAGCCCAACAAATCACACTCAGGTGCTCCATAATGATTCTTATGATGTAATGCTAATTACAGCTCCTTATTTTGCATTTTCCCTTTACCTATTTGCTTAGAAACGTGTTCTCTAGTCGTTAACCTCCTAGCAGGTTCTCTGCATGGCCTTTTTGCTGTCTGGGCACACACACAGCTCTGCACGCCTGGGCCCGCAGGCATCTCACTCTGAGCTGTCTGGGCACACACCTCTACACGCATGAGCCTGCAGGCATCTCCCTGGCACTCATGTAACTAAAGGGACGAGCTCTCCAGCCAGGTGGCTCATCACAGCCCAACGCAGCCACTCACGATGGTGTGATCTTAGGCAAGTTAACTTCTCCTTGTCTCAGCTTTTTCTATCAGATGGGGAAACAACAGGAACAAGTTCAAAGACTTTCGAATAGTTTTCACTTACGGTAAATTTACTCACTTAACCCCATAATGTCACCTGCTAGCCTTTCTAAATTTCCACTTCCATCCTGCCTGTTATTTAAAACTTTTACCTCCAGAAAAGTCGAGCATCTGAATCAGATGGGTTTTGTTGTCCTTCAGCTTCTGGGGTCAGCTACGTCCCATGAGCCCAGTCTGAGCACCACCTGTGTCTGTGAATAAAACTGGCTGTTTGTATGGAAAGAGATGCCCCTTTATTCCTACTGCACACCATACACAAAAATTCATCCAAAATAGGTTGCAGGTCCCAACATGAGCACTTAAATAATGAAGCTTTTCGAAGAAAAATTTGCCTAAACTGTGGGGTGGGCAAAGGCTGCTTCAGATGCAGAGCACATACCGTAGAAGAAAAATGGCTTCATCAACACGAAAATTTTCTGCTCTTGAAAATGGAAAAGCAAGCAACAGAATGCCAGGGAAAACATCACGCCTGGTGTCCTGACAGAGGGCTCAGACCTCGGATGTAGGGGAGAAAACTGCAAATCAAAATTAAGATGAAAAGCCTAATCTAAAGAATGAGCAAGAGACTTGAACACAGATATTCACGAAGAAGGTACAGATGTTCCCTGACGTAGGATGCCATGCCGGCCACCTCCCCTCGTGATGGCACAGCTGGCTGGGACTGCCACTCCTGCCACCACTCAGCGCTGCAGGAGGGTACCACGCTGCAATCCATCACCAGCCCAGGAAAAGATCAGAATTCAGAGTGTAGCTTCTGCTCAGTGCTTCATGCTTTCACAGCATCGTCAAGTCCCCACACCCTCAATCCAACCATCTTAAGTCAGCGACCTGTGTATACATGAGTGGCCAGTAAGAACATGAAAAGTTGTTCAGCATCATTCCTCCCTATGGAGTGCAAGAGTCACCAAAGTAATGCGGATGTGCAGCTGCTGGAACTCACCTGTCGCTGTCTAATATGTCCAGTTTAGAAAACTGGTGGGCAAATTCATTTTTTGGTTTGGGGGTTTTAAAAAAAATTAGACGTACTCTTGCAGACTCTCCTAGATACTTAATGCAAATATATGTCCACAGAAGATTTGTACCAGGATGTTTATGTGACTTCTGGTAATATGTTTAACAGGAAGGTGGATATAGAGATTCTGGTGTAGTCGTAGGATGAACTTCTCAGTGACCCATGGGAGTGAACTGTGATGAATGCAGCAGTGTGTATAAATCTCAAAAACATGTTAAAGGCTGGGCGCGGTGTCTCACGCCTGTAATCCCAGCGCTTTGGGAGGCCGAGGCAGGTGGATAACTTGAGGCCAGGAGTTCGAGACCAGCCTGGCCAATGTGGCGGAAACCCATCCCTACTAAAATGTTAACATGCTGGGCACAGTGGCTTGCTCCTGTAATCCCAACACTTTGGGAGGCAGACATGGGCGGATCACGAGGTCAAGAAATCGAGACCATCCTGGCCAACATGATGAAACCCCATCTCTACTAAAAATACAAAAATTAGCTGGACGTGGTGTTGCATGCCTGTCGTCCCAACTACTACTCGGGAGGCTGAGGTGGGAGAATCATTTGAACCCGGGAGGCGGACGTTCCAGTGAGCTGTCGCGCCACTGCGCTCCCGCCTGGGCACAGAGTGAGACTCCATCTCAAAAATGCTTTTTTTTTTTTTAAACAAAAATTAGCCCAGTATGGTGGTGCACGCCTTTAATCCCAGCTACTCAGGAGGATGAGGCACGAGAATCGCTTGAACCCGGGAGGCGGAGGTTGCTGTAAGCTGAGATCGCACCACTGCACTCCAGCCTCGGGACAGAGTGAGACCCTTTCTCATAAATAAATAAGTGTGTTAAGCGAAAGAAACTATGTAAGCGTTTGTATGGAGCTCTAGAACTGAGAAATTAGAATAGTGTTTTCTCCTGGCGGGGAAGAGGGAAGGATTGACTAGAAAGAGCAGAGGGACATCTACCTTCTGGGGTGAGGGCAGTCTTCCACAGCTTGATGGTGGTGGTTACGTGAGTGTATACATGTGTCAAAACTCATCAAAAGCAACACTTAAGACCTGTGCTTTTGATTGTATGTGATCTGCACCTTAATCTTAGAAGACCTAAGGAAAAGGAGAAGATAACAGTGAAGCACAGAAAGTATCGTGAGGGAGAACACAGCCCCCATTCCACGCACAGGGGCCCGGGAACTGCCTTTCTTTCCTGCCCAGAAGGAGAGATCAAGGAGCAGTGCGTGCTTGGGGCTCCAGCCTGGATCTGCCTGCCCATGGAGAGGACACATTCCAGATTGTTCCCTTCCACACAGTAGACTTTATGTCCTGCTGAAGGTCAAGGTCTGCATCCTTGGGTTTGACACATGTCTAATAGGACATTTGTCTACTCCAGGGATGACGTCAGGAAACTAATCCAAACCATGCCCTTCAAGCAAGGTTTTGTTTTAAAAAGAAAAAATACATTGAATCCATTTGTCCGTGTGCCTTATTTCCCAGAGAGGCACTTTAGGAGGGTTGAAGGAGGCATCATCTCCAGTAAAGCTCCAGCCAGGTGCTTGTCACAGAGGAGGCAGGAAGCAGTGGTTTGTATGATGGGAGTGTTGTGAAGTCAGAGAACACGCCATGCCGGCTGCTGCTTCCCTTCTCGGGGAGAGCCACGCCCTGATTGACAGTGGCTTCAGGGGTTCAGAGGCCCAGTCACACGGCCCTGTTGGGAGCAGGTGCTCATGCTCTGGCCTTGTGTTTCTTGGTGGGATCTTAGCGCTGGAGGAGTGCTCTTGGCCTCTCCACTGCTCCACTCTAGTGGGAGCTTCGAGCGACTTCGCTGAGAGATTTTGGTGAGGATTTGCATTTCTGGTTCAGTCAAAAATGCTTTCTAGGCTGGACGTGGTGACTCACGCCTGTAATCCCAGTGCTTTGGGAGAGGCAAAGATGGGTGGATTGCTTGAGCCCAGGAGTTCAAGACCAGTCAGGGCAACACAGTGAGACCTCATCTCTACAGAAAAAAATAAAAATTTAAAAGCCAGACTAAGAAGTCTTTTCCCATTTCTCTTTCAAGTCCTAATTCTCACTTGTTTCTGAACTTTAGTGTGAGGAATAGGAGGAGTTTCCCTAAACCCCCTCTTTCCTAAACAAACCAAGAAATACATTGTTACACTAAATCTGTTTTTTCTCTTTAGAAGACAGGTGGTCAGATTGGGGTTGAAACTAGAAACCAGGAATATGCCCTTTATGTTGTAGTCATAAAAGTGACAAAGGCTGAAAATAAGTGGATAGAAAAATAGGGCGTGAGTGAAAACAAGAGTATTCATATCAGGCAAAGCTGAATTTAAAAGCACTGTGCAGGAGTAAGATGCTGTTCATCAGACTCTGCAGCAGTGGAACAAAACGATGAGAAATGCAGGGAAGGGTCTTCTGTTTCTGGCTGGAAGAGTGATTCTATCAAGGCAAACATCCTGCCAACAGCGATCAAAGTTGGACTTTTAAAAAACTGACTTTAAACTTTTTACAACTAGACTGCTTGAGCCCAGGAGTTCGAGACCAGCCTGGGGAATGTGGCGACACCCTGCTTCTACAAAAAGTTTTAAAAATTAGCTAGGTGTGGTGGTGCGTGCCTGTGGTCCCAACTGCTCGGGAGGCTGAGGTGGGAGGATTGCTTGAACCAGTGAAGTCAGGGCAGTGATCCTGCCTGCGTGACGGAGCAAGACCTTGTCTCAAAAAAAAAAAAAAAAAGTGAAAACATTAAACAAGGAACAGAAGGAAACTACATCAGCGTAAACGCTATACGTGAAAAACCCACAGCAAACATTTGACTTATTAGTAGAAGACAAAGATTTTCCTCTAAGAACAGGAACGAGGCAGGGATGCCCTCTTTCACCACTTCTATTCAACAGAGCACTAAAAGTTCTAGCCAGAGAAATTAAGAAGAAAAAGAAATAACAAGGTTTAAATGAAAGTTGCCAGGTTTAAAAAAAAATAAGAAATACAAGGCATTCAATTTGAAAACGAAGAAGTAAAATTATCTCTGTTTGCAGGTAATAAGATGTTTTAAAATGTAGAAAGCCCTAAAGTGTCCACACACAAAAAAACCTATTAGAACTAATAAATGAATTAAGCAAAGTGGCAGAATTCAAAGTCAATACACAAAAATCAGCCGAGTACAGTGGCTCACACCTGTAATCCCAGCACTTCGGGAGGCTGAGACAGGAGGATTGCTTGAGCCTGGGAGGTTGAGGTTGCAGTGAACTATGATCACATAACTGTACTCCAGCCTGGGCAGTATTGCAAGACCCTGCTCAAAACACACATTAGTGGCATTTCTATATGATACCAATGAAAAATCTAAAAAACAAATTATAAAAATTCCTGGCTGGGCACAGTGGCTCACGCCTGTAATCCCAAGACTTTGGGAGGCTGAGGCGGGTGGATCAAGAAGTCAGGAATTCAAGACCAGCCTGGCCAACATGGTGAAACCCTATCTCTACTAAAAGTACAAAAATTAGCCAGGTGTGGTGGCACATGCCTGTAATCCCAGCTACTTGGAGGGCTGAGGCAGAGAATTGCTTAAATCTGGGAGGTGGAGGTTGCAGTGAGCTGAGATTGAGCCACTGCACTCCAGCCTGGGCGACAGAACTACAGAATGAGACTTTGACTCCAAAAAAAACCTTTTATAATAGCATAAAAAGAATAAAATACTTAGGAGTTAACCAAAGAAGTGAAAGACGTGTACAATAGAAACTACAAGACACTGCTGAAAGAAATTAAAAAATGGAAACATTCCATGTATATGAATTGGAAGACATCAATCCCTATCAAAAATCTCAATGGTGTTTTCTTACAGAAATAGAAAATCCATTCTAAAATTAATAGGGAATCTCAAGAGACCATAAAAAGCCAGACAATCTTGAAAAAGAACAAAGCACACTTCCTTATTTCAAAACTTACTGCAGGCCAGGTGCAGTCACTCATGCCTGTAATCCCAGCACTTTGGGAGGCCGAGACGGGTGGATAACGAGGTCAAGAGATTGAGACCATCCTGGCCAACATAGTGAAACCCCATCTCTACTAAAAACACAAAAATTTAGCCAGGCATGGTGGCACGTGCCTGTGGTCCTAGCTACTCGGGAGGCTGAGGTGGAAGAATCGCTTGAACCCAGGAGGTGGAGGTTGCAGTTAGCCAACATTGCGCCACTGCACTCCAGCCTGGTGACAGAGCAAGATTCCATCTCAAAAAAAAAAAAAAAAACAAAAAAAAATGTACTACAAAACTACAGTAGTCAAAACAGTATAGTACTGGCATAAAGAGAGAGACATCAACCAATGGAATAGAATAGAAGCCCAGAAATAAACCCTGGCATACATGGTCAAATGATTTTTTTTTTTGAGACATATCACTGCCCAGTCTGGAGTGCAGTGGCACAATCTCAGCTCACTGCAACCTCCACTTCCTGGGTTCGAGTGATTCTCCTGCCTCAGCCTCCTGAGTAGCTGAGATTACGGGCACGTGCCACAGCACCCAGCTAATTATTTTTATTTCTATTTTTAGAAATAAGAATAGTTGTAAATACTTGAGAGACAACTCTAGTATTTTTAGTAGAGACAGGGTTTCACCATGTTGACCAGGCTGGTCTTGAACTCCTGACCTCAAGTGATCCGCCCACCTCGGCCTTCCAAATGCTGGGATTAGAGGCGTGAGGCACCATGCACGATCTATGGTCAAATGATTTTTGACAAGGGTGCCAAGACCATTCAGTAGGGAAAAGACAGTCTTTTCAACAAATGGTACTGGGAAAACTGGATATCCACATACAAAAGAACAGAATTTGACCCTTACCTAATGCTGTATACAAAAATCATGATGGATCTGAGACTTAAAACAAATTCTTAAAAGAAAACATAGGGCAAGAGCTTCACAGCACTGGATGTGGCAGTGATTTCTTGAACACGACACCAAACGCACAGGCAACAAAGGAAAAAAGACACATTGGACTTTATGAAAAATGTTACATGTGGTTCATCAAAAGATACTGTCAGAAGGCCAGATGCGGTGACTCACACCTGTAACCTCAGCACTTGGGGAGGCCAAAGTGGGAAAATCCCTTGAGTCCAGGAGTTGGAGACCACCAGCCTGGGCAAATAGGGAGACCCTGTCTCTACAAACAATTTTTTAAAAATACTGTCAACAGAGTAAGAAGGCAATTCACAGAATGGGAGAAAATATTTACAAATCACATGTCTATATATTCCAGAATATATAGAGTTCCCAAAAGTCAAGAACAAAGAACCTGATTCAAAAATGGGCAAAGGACGTGAACAGACATTTCTCCATGGAAGATAAACAAATGACAGACATATAAAGGTGTTCATCACTAATAATTAGAGAAATGCAAATCCAAACTACCACCTCACATCCATCAGGATGGCTGCTATAAACACATGCACACTCACACAGATAGCAAACGTTGGCAAGGATGTGGAGAAATGGGAACACTGTGCACTTTGGGAATGTAAAACGGTCTAGCTGCTGTGGAAAACAGGTTCTTCAAAGAGTTAAAAATAGAATTATCATATAATGCAACAATTTCACTTCCGGGTATACACACAAAAGAATTAAAAGCGGGGTCTTGCTGGGCACGGTGGCTCACACCTGTAATCCCAGCACTTTGGGAGGCCAAGGCGGGTGGATCACCTGAGGTCAGGAGTTTGAGACAAGCCTGACCAACATGGAGAAACCCCGTCTCTACTAAAAATACAAAATTAGCCGGGCATTGTGCATGCCTGTAATCCCAGCTACTCCAGAGGCTGAGGCAGGAAAATCGCTTGAACCCAGGAGGCAGAGGTTGTGGTGAGCCGAGATCATGCCATTGCACTCCAGCCTGGGCAACGAGAGTGAAACTCTGTCTTAAAAAATATAAACAATAAAAAAAACAATAAAAGCAGGATCTTTGTAGGAATTAGAAAAGTTCCTCTTTAAAGTTTCCTTTCTTGTTAAAGAATAAATTATAAGTGTGCTAATAACTCTTTGCTCAGCCCTATCCTATGTAGCTGTTAGACACGTTTACAGGCACGTAGTATATTCTATGTCCTTGTACTTTAACCAAGATCTGTGCTGAGCGTGCTCATAGGCATGTCCCAGCTCTCCATTGCTTTTACCTGTTTAAAAAAGTTTTAAGTTGTCAGCCAATCGGGTTTCAGTTTAGATTGTGAGGTCTGGCTCCAGCCAATGGAGATCAGACACAGCAGTAGGGATGACCCCAAATGCATAAGGGATAATAAATATGTCTGCTTTTCCTTTGTTCGTTGTACTCTCGTGGCAAGACGGCTAGCAAGAGTACCCTTCCTGCAGTGCAGGAAGTAAAAAAGTAAAAATTGCTTTGCTAAGAGATCCTTTGTCTTAGTGCTAATTTTTCTTTGTGGCACCGAGCATCTATTTCCAACAGTCTTTAAGTGAGATTTGAACATGAATGTTCATGCCAGCATTATCTTCAATAGCTACAAAGTGAAGACAACTCGACTATCTATTGATGGATGAATGATTAAGCAAAACACAGTGTATACAAAAAGTGGAATATTATTCAGCCTTAAAAAGAAGGAAATGGTACAATATGCTACAACACGGATGCAATTTGAGGACATCAGGCTCAGTGAAATAAGCCAGTCACAGAAAGGCAAATGCCACAGGAATCCACTTATTTGCGGTGCCTGGAGTCGTCAAATCCATAGAGACAGAAAATAGAGTGGTGCATGCCAGGGGCTGGGGGACGGGGGGATGAAGAATTCGTGTTTAATGCTTAATGGGTATAGAGATGAGGCTTTACAGGTGAAAAGCGTTCTGGAGATGGATGATTGTTGTGGTTATACAACATTATTAGGGGAATTTAATACCACTAAACTGTAACTTCTTTTTTTTTTGAGATGGAGTTTTGCTCTTTTCACCCAGGCTGAAGTGCAGTGGTGCGATCTCGGCTCAGTGCAACTTCCACCTCCCAGGTTCAAGCGATTCTCCCGCCTCAGCGTCCTGAGTAGCTGGGATTACAGCCGCATGCCTCCTAGCTAATTTTTGTATTTTTAGTAGAAACAGGGTTTCACCACATTGGCCAGGCGGGTCTCGAACTCCTGACCTCAGGTGATCTGCCCACCTTGGCCTCCCAAAGTGCTGGGATTACAGGCGTGAGCCACCGCACCCGGCTGAACTGCAACTTTAAAAAATGGTTAAAATGGTACATTTTATGTTATGTATGTTTTTTCACCACACTTGAAAAACATATTGCATTACAGAGGAGAGAGTGGGTGGCAGAAAGGAGGGCAGAAATAATGGCCAGGTTCCTATCATGTCTCCATTTAATTCTCCAGTCTGGCCCTGCAGAAGCCGGGTGACCCTGCATTGTAACGAGAGATTAGAGCCGACTTAACCGGATCGTAGCCCTGGTGGCGCCGTTGCAGCAGACACGGTATCTTTGCTAGAGCAGATAAATGTGGCCTCAGACACGTGGTATCTGATGAGGCAGATGTCTCTTCTAGCTCCAATCTTCTACAGCTTAATGTAATCATGGGCATGACAACTCATCACATTTGCTGTATTCTACTCTAGAAGCAATGACGATGTCGTCGTCCATTCAGACTGCTAACAAAACACCTTAGTGTGAGTACTTTATAAACGAGAGATTGATTTCTCACAGTTCTGGGGCTGTGAGGTCCAGGATCAAGGTGCCAGCAGAGCTGGTGTGTGGTGAGGGCCAGCCCTCTGCTTCCACAATGGAGCCTCGTTCCTGTGTGTTCACAGGGCAGGAGAGACAGGGGCGCCTTTTGACCTCTTTTCTAAGGGCACCAGTTCCATTTGTGCGGGTGGAATCCTCATGACCTAAACACCTTCCAAAGGCCCCCACCTCTTAATACTATTGTATTGGCCCTCAAGTTTCAACATTTGAATTTTGGGGGATACCAACATTTAGACCATAGCATACAAATCCCACGCACAATCAAGAGGGGAGATTACACAAAGACATGAATATCTGGAAGCAGGGATCATGGGATTCCCTTAACGTCTGTCTACTACGCCTTCTAAAATGAAAGGCCAAGCACAGGGGCTCACGCCTGTAATCCCAACACTTTGGGAGGTTGAGGCGGGAGGTTTGCTTGAGCCCAGGAATTCGGGACTCATGCCTACAAAAAAATCTAAAAAATTAGCCAAATGTGGTGATGCACACCTGTCATCCCCGCTGCTTGGGAGGCTGAAGCCGGATCATTTGAGCCCAGGGGTTCCAGGCTGCACTGAGCTGTGATTACACAACTGTACCCCAGCCTGGGCAACAGAGCAAGACCCTGTCTCTAAAAAACAGAATAAAAGGACAATTGCTAGACTGAGTGTGGTGGCTCATGCCTGTAATCCCAGCACTTTGGGAGGCTGAGGCTGATAGATTACCTGAGGTCAGGAGTTCTAGACCAGCCTGGCCAACATGGCAAAACCCTGTTTGTACTAAAAATACCAAAAAAATAGCTGGGCATGATGGCACGCACCTTGTAATCCCAGCTACTCAGGAGGCTGAGGTGGGAGAATTGCTCGAACCTGGAGGCAGAGGTTGCAGTGAGCTGACATTGTGCCACTGCACTCCAGCCTGGGCTACAGAGGGAGACTGTGTCTCAAGTGCTGCGTCTCCAATCTGCTATTGTTGATGGCTCTTATGAGACTTTGGTTCTTGTCTTCTTAGTTTAAAAGAATTTAAACAAGAGACACACAGCAGAGAAGAGGTAACCCCAGCCTCCCGAGTAGCTGGGATTACAGGTGTGCTCCACCACACCCAGCTAATTTTTGTATTTTTAGTAAAGATGGGGTCTTCACTATGTTGGTCAGGCTAGTTTCGAACTCCTGACCTCAGGTGATCCACACGCCTTGGCTTCCCAAAGTGCTGGGGTTACAGGCATGCTGCATAGGTTAATTCATTGCAAAAGAAAAAGAATATTCGGCCAGGCGAGGTGGCTCACGCCTGTAATCCTAGCGCTTTGGGAGGCTGAGGTGGGTGGATCACCTGAGGTCAGGAGTTCAAGACCAGCCTGGCCATCATGGTGAAACCTCATCTTAAAAAAAAAAAAAAGAATATTCTGAAAGGCATGGAGAATAGACAGTACACCCTGAGAGAGAATTCAGGGTGGGCTGCTTGTGAGCATGGGACAGCAAAGACTGGCACTAGGCATGAGAAACAAACTCACCTATGCAAATCCAAAGAATGGACTCAGAGACCCAGAGAACAGCGAAAGTGAGACTGCTAATGACGGTCATGTAAGATCGGATGTTTCCTGGGCAGGCACACACAGCATGGTTTCAACAATTTATCCCCCAGTGCAAAGGTCTCTCCCCTGGTTCCTCATAGGCTGAGTACTGTGGGGTCACAATCTTCCCAGATGTCACCTATGGGTTGTTAGGTTGGGGCTTTAGGAGGTTTTTTTTGTTGATTGATTGATTGAGATGGAGTATCACTCTGTCACCCTGGCTGGAGTGCAGTGGCGTGATCTCGGCTCACTGCAACCTCGGTTTCCCAGGTTCAAGCGATTTTCCTGCCTCAGCCTCCTGAGTAGCTAGGACTGCAGGTGCCCACCACCACACCGGCGAATTTTTTGTATTTTTAGTAGTGACGGGATTTCACCGTGTTAGCCAGGATGGTCTCAATCTCCTGACCTCGTGATCCTCCCGCCCACGTGCTGGGATTACAGGCGTGAGCCACCGCGCCCAGCCTAGGTGTTTATGTTTTAAGGTTGTCTTGGCCGGGCGTGGTGGCTCACACCTGTAATCCAAGCACTTTGGAGGCCAAGGCGGGCGGATCACCTGAGGTCGGGAGTTCAAGACCAGCCTGGCCAACATGGTGAAACCCCATCTTAAAAAAAATAAAATAAAAACAATAAAAATAAAATAAAATAAAATAAAAACAATAAGGTTGTCTTGCTGCATTTTGCCACAGCTCACAATGCAGGGCAATCCTAGTCAGTTCAGGGGCTCTTCAAGTATTTGACTTATGACCTAAGTAGCTGGGCAGGCTGATAAGAACAGATAAAGCGAGCTATTTTGCAGGCTAGCAAACCTTTATCTTAGACTAAATGTCTTTGGTTTGGGTGAGGGCAACTAAGAGCCGCGCGGTAGGGGCAGGAAGGTGGGGGCAGGCAGGCGGGCACCGACAGGCAGGCATGGGCTGGCCAAGCAGGGGCCTAGTATATCCCGTTTCTTCTGTAGTTTGTTGATCTAAGATGATTTGAAATACTCTGCTTTGGAAATGGACCGCTGTATACATTGTTTCCTTCACTAGGGAGACTCCCTTTATGGCAGCCTTTGGGGATTATTCCTAAGCGGGCGAGTAGCTATGTGCAAGCGTGTTCCGGCGGTCCCCGCACACGCGCAGCAGCTGCACACACGTGTTCCCGCATCACGTCTCATCAGCATCTTAAGTCTCCACCAGGGGTGTGTTTTGTTATTGTTGCTGTTGTTTGGACATTTTTTGAGGCAGAGTCTCGCTCTGTTGCCCAGGCTGGAGTGCAGGGCTGTGATCTTGGCCCACTGCACCCTCTGTCTCCTGGGTTCAAGTGATTCTCCTGCCTCAGCCTCCCGAGTAGCTGGTATTACAGGCGCATGCCACCATGCCCAGCTAATTTTTGTATTTTTAGTAGAGATGGGTTTCACCATGTTGGCCAGGCTGGTCTCAAACTCCTGTCCTCAGATGATCCGCCTGCCTTGGCCTCCCAAAGGGTTAACAGGAATGAGGCACCACAGCCAGCCTGTTTTTTACTATTATAAGGAGCAAAGGGTCAGTCTGAGGACAGGTAAAATCAAAGTGCACGGGTTCTCTATAGGCAAAATTTTCTACCGAAGATAGCCTTGCTTGGATGAGCTAAATTACAACGTGAACGCTGAGGCTTCCTGTGTTGCTCGTACGGTCACCGTGGTGGCCGTGTCCCGAGAACATGGTCACTTCCTTCACTACCTCTCCTGCCTCACCATCACGAAGAAGGAAGCACCTGGCATGTCTCTCTGGGTTTTGGAGGCAGTGCATTCCACGCCTGGACACACTGTGCCTCACGCCGGGTGACATGGAGGGCTGTCAGCTTTGAGTGGAGCCCGGAGCAGGAAACAGCTCTGCAGGGAATCCCGCCTGGGGCACAGACAGCCCTGCCGCTTGAGCCAGATGGTTTCACAGAGAATGTGATGTTGGAGGAGTGTGTGGTGGGAAAAGGTGCCGTGTGAATTTTATGGCAAACCCAGTGACGAAGCACTGTGCGGTCCCTGAGGTTCTGGAGCAAAGCCACGGCGTCGCTCTCGGAGAGCTCCATGCCCTTTGACGGACAGCTCTTGGAGTGCGACTTGGGCCCTGGCAGACACCAAATGCTGGACCAGGGCACATGGAGTGATAGCTTGTCCAGACCCGTGGTGAGCTGAGTTCTGTTGGGCCCACCAAACCATCAAGTCGTGTGGGAGCAGCCACACAGAAACGGCACATCCAGGACCAGGCTCAAGGAGGACCCGGTTGCACAGGAAGGTGGCCAGACCCTGCATCCGCCATCATGGTTGCACTGTGCCACTCTCTCAGCTCACACCAAGCCCCTTACGGGGGGTCCCACCGACTGGCTGAAACCTGCTTTGACAGACAGTTTAGGGGCCGACCAAAATGAATGGCGATGAGCCCATGACAGCTTCAGTAAGGATGGCCTGGAAAGGCAATGGCAGGGGCACCTTCCGTAGCTGGAGCTCACACGGTGCACCTGCGCATTTGCTTTGTGGGAGAAGCAGCCCGAGGTTAGAATAGGTAGACTCATTGAAGGTGCCGAGTGGCCTGGCTGGCCAGTCTAGGACCTACAGGGAGAATTGATCAGGGAGAGGAGCGGCTGGAGTGGAGTGGAGTGACGGGCACGTGGGAGTGAACTCACGTGAAGGGCTTTGGACCACACAGCACTGCCCCAGCGTCTTCCGTGGGAGAGCCACTGAACCACCGAGCAGACACGGTCACTCCACCCACTGGTGGGAGCCAGCCTTAGTGGGCACACCAACCCAACAAGGACAGGCACATAGACAGAGTGGCCACAGCCGAGACAGAGGACAGGCATGAGCCCAACAGTGTGTACTATGACCTCCCAAAGCCATCTAGCTCCCTCTCTATCTGACTGTCCAACCTGCCAGCAACAGGAGACCAGCATCCCACTGCCAGTGTGGCCCCTCAGGAGATCGGCCAGCCACTGCACACAGCGTGGAGCCCTGGCCACTTCCATTCTGGAAAGGCCAGCGGTTTGCACAAAAATAGATACCTCTTCCAGGCAGGAGTTTAACTTTCCTGGCTCCAGGGCCTCAGCCGGCTCCACTGTCCAAGCGCTTAAGGAACGTCTGATTTATCGGTGTAGAATGGCTGGCAACATCGCTTCTGATCAGGGAAGCCACTGTGCAGTGAAGATGTGGGAAGGGGTCTTTGTCCTTGGGATCTGCTTGTTGCCTCTCATTGTTCAGGAGCTGCCGGACTGGCCGGGCATTGGAATGGCCTCCCGTGTGGACAGCTGAAGCAATGCCCTGTAACTTCAGGTCCTGTCATCCCGGATGCCGCAGGCACACTGAATCAGAGGCCTTCATAGGGCACTGTGCCCTCGAGAGCAAGGACACACGGGTCTGGGAGCCAGGGGGTGGAAGTGGGGGCGGCGCGCTCAGCATCACTTCCGGCACCCCGTTTGTGTTTCCCATCCCCACAGTCTTGGCTCTGCAGGGTTAGCGGTTCTGGTTACAAAGGGGGTGTTTGCTTGCCAGGGGACAGAACTATGAGCCCCAGCTTCCACCGGGGCACCACGGACTCCTTTTGGCCCAGCTGGCAAAGCCACCCTCTTGGTGAGGATGCCTGGCCCTGAGCAGCAGGGGGACGGGCCTGAGAGCAGGCGGCAGAGCAGAATACCTGTGGGACTCGGGTATCCGACTGGGCAGGTGCTTCTTGGTACCCCCTCTTCCAATTACGACTGGAAATGGATCTGAACAGCACCTCTGGCCCCAAAAGGGTGTGGTTAGCAGGGGCTCACCATCCTCAGGAACGAAGGCTTGGGTCCGGCTGCCAGATGCACCTGATGCCAACAGGAGACAGCTGAGTGCCAGGGCAATTTAGAACAGAAAGTGGAGGAGGGGACGAGAGGGACCGCTATGTTCCCTGATGACCGTGGTCGGCGATGGGGCTGTCATTTTGTCCATAAATTTCCCTCTTCTAAGTACACAGACAGAGGGTCCTGAAGAAGTGGCTTCCCACACGTGTGGAAAAGCGGATCCAGGCGGTGCAGGGTGGACAGTGGCAGCAAAGGGCAGAATCAGACCTCCTTAGAGAGAGGATGCTCTGCCCAGCAGCTGCAAGACGTGTGGTCAGGGGACAGCCTCCAGCTGCCAGCTCCCCCAGGATCTGCCTTCCCGACTCAGCAACGCCAAGGATTAAGCTAGGCAGTGGGACGAAAGGTCGCTCTCTTATGGGGTGCTCCCCTGAATCGCTAAGCCTAGCCGTCTCAGGCCAGCACAGGGCTGTTCTGCCGGCCAGCTGGCCTTCGTCCTGTGCTCCTGGCTGGGTGGGGAGCCTTTCTCGGATCTGAGTCGTGGAGTGCAGCTCCCCTGCCCCAACCCATATCCTCTCCCTTCCTTTCGCAGTGTCTCCCCTCAGCGAAGCTTTGCATTGCCGACACCATCTGCGAATTCCAGTGGCACATCAAAGAGAGCAAAACACAGAGACAGTGGACGGCAGGTCCACACCCACATCTGTGTAACTGAATTCACTTAGTTAGAAATGTGGGGCGGGTGCAGTAGCTCACACCTGGAATCCCAACACTTTGGGAGGCTGAGGCGGGCGAGTGGATCACCTGAGGTCAGGCGTTCGAGACCAGCCTGGCCAACATGGTGAAACCCTGTCTCTACTAAAAATACCAAATTAGCTGGGCATGGCAGTGGGTGCCTATAATCCCAGATACTCAGCAGGCTGAGGCAGGAGAATCACTGGAACCCAGAAGGCAGAGGTTGCAGTGAGCTGAGATTGAGCCATTGCACTCCAGCCTCGGAGACAGCTGAAAAAAAAAAAAAAAAAAAATATATATATATATATATATATATGGACAGAGTTCTCTGATTTTAAAAAAATTGTAACATTGAATACAATATCATATTTGATTGTATGCTGCTTGTAAGAGACACGCACATATAAAGTGACAGAAGGGCTGAAGGGGGACTAAACGTCAGGCCGTGCAGATGCCACTGAGGGAGGCCGATTGGTGCTATTCACTATTAATACCAAAGGAGGCTGCAAGGGGAGGAGAATTACTGGAGTAAAATATAGACGTTTCATCATAATACGGGGCCAATCCACCCGGATGCTGGAACAATTCTAAATCTGTATATACCTAATAAATCTGGGTTGTGTTTTTTTTGAGCTGGAGTTTTGCTCTTGTTGCCCAGGCTGGAGTGCAATGGCGCGATCTCGGCTCACTGCAACCTCCGCCTCCCAGGTTCAAGTGTTTCTCCTGCCTCAGTCTCCCGAGTAGCTGGGACTACAGACGCCCGCCACCATGCCCGGCTAATTTTGTGTTTTTAGTACAGACGGGTTTCTCCATGTTCGTCAGGCTTGTCTTGAATTCCTGACCTCAGGAGATCCACCCACCTTGGCCTCCCAAAGTGCTGGGATTACAGGAATGACCCACTGCGCCAGGCCATAAACTTGTTCTTAAAACACAAAGCAAAATCTGACAGATGTAAAAGGAGTAGGAAATTAGGATGTGGGCATCTGGGGGAGGGGCATTATCCCATCTGCAACCTATGGGTTAGTTTTATTGGATGTAATCAAATCATACCACAGCCAGGCACAGTGGCTCGTGCCTGTAATCCCAGCTACTTGGGAGGCTGAGGTGGGAGGATCACTTGTGCCCAGGAGCTGGAGGCTGCAACAAGCCGTGATCACGCCACTGTGCTCCAGCCTGGGCGACAGAGTGAGACCCTGACCCTAAAAATAAATAAATAATACACAAATAAAATCATACCACAGTAAAATTGATCTTTTGTTTTTCAAAGTAACCAAGACAATCTTGGAAATGTAAAAACACTCCTTGATAATCTTTACCATAACCTAAAAGCTACCAACTATCTCGGGAGCATTAAGAAGAAGCACATTTACTCATAAAGTAAACAGCACACGGTGGAGTGGGGGCGGGGGACACAGGGCCTGGGGACACGGCGGAGTAGGAGCCGGGGGACCCAGTGGAGTGGGGGCCGGGGAACACGGCGGAGTGGGGGCCGGGGGACACGGCGGAGTGGGGGCCGGGGGACCC
>PVKV010010705.1:0-52294 GCA_004027835.1 Alouatta palliata | reverse complement strand
AGAAACTCAGAAAAAAGATAAAAAGACACAAAGATAAAAGGCTCCAAATGCAGAAAGGATCAAGTAAGACATCGTAGAATGGCTTTAAAAGCTGCATGCCGGTGTTCAAGGCTGCATACGCCCCGGTGGACGGCAGCATTGTTCATCTGGCCAAAAAAACCAACAAACTGTGAAACAAAAACACCCACCGCCTGGGAGCACGGGCTGCCATGGAGTTTTATGCGGCTTTTAAGAAGAAGGATTTGACCGTCTGGTTCAGGTGACACTGCGCTTTCACACCGTGGCCCGTCGTCTCTGCAGACAAGATAAACAAGGCACATTTGCCTCGGCCCAGAGGAATGATCCATGGCCTTGACAAAGAGAAAACTCAGAAGACATTGCTGGGCTCGAAAGGAAAGAAGGCGTCTCCCAGGACCAGATGTGGAGTAGATGGGAGTTGGAGAGAAGCTGAAGCCCAGGCCCAGCACTGTTAACTGTGTTAATGGGGTCCCAGCCATTAACAGAGCTGCGTGCAGGGGGGCAGGGGGCGGGCTCACCCTCTGGTGAAACAAGCAGAAAAACGGACCAAACTCTCCCGGGGGCTGCAGCTTTTCCAGAGCAGCTGGTCTCCCGAGGCAAAAGGACACATATTTTGTGAGGGCAAGGAACTGGACCAGCCTGCCGGGGGCTTGGTAACTCCATCCAGGACATCCTCGGGGTCTCCACAAGGCAGACACAGAACAGCACCGAAGGAGACGGCTGGGAAAAAGAACCAGGAGCTGGAGGGGACAATCCTGACACAACGAGAAGAACATAGAGAAGAGAAAGAAAAGTCACACCAGTTCAGAAGAGTTTGCAAAACACGTCCAGAATTCTAATGTTCACAGAGTTATCCAGGTCAATAATTAGAATCCACTGCAGATGAAATTAATTTTGTAGAACAGTCTGATAAAGACTACAATAAATGTGCTTGGGAGGCTCAAGGAGAGAAATGAAGAAACCTGGAACTGAAGATAGCGTTCCCCAAACAGGAGGAAGGAAGGAAGGAAGGGAAGGAAGGAAGGAAGGAAGGAAAGAGGGAAGGAGGGAAGGAGGGAGGGAGGGAGGGAAGGAGGGAGGGAGGGAAAACAAAAAGCTTAAAAAGAACCAATTAGAAATCTTGAAAATAAAAAATGGTCACTGAAATTAAAAAAGCACCTCAATAGACCGGCTAAACTCTAGGCCAGACATAGGTAGAGAAGCAATGAACTGGAAGACAGTGCTGAGTGATCCAGCCAGAACCCTGCATAGAGAGAAAACAGTTCCGAGAGAGGGGGAGGGCTGCTACACAGTCTGAGGAGAGATTCAGAAGATCACGGAGAAGCAATATTTGAAAAACTATTGGCCCTGAATTTTGCAGAATTAGGAGAAGGCATGACCCCTCAGCTTGAAGCTGAGGTTTGAATACAAAGTAGGATAAAGGACACTCTTCACCCTTGCCCAGTTGTCACCAGATATCAGAGACAAAATGCCATTTTCCAGAAAGTGTGTAAGACGTGGTCTCATTAAAGAAAGAGCAAGGGACCAAGGACACATTCCCTGGGTGGTTCTGTGATGGTGTGAGCCTGGGGTCAGCACAGAGGAACACACAGCAGGTTGCTCATTTGGTTCCTAGCGGAGGATGGGCGGGGCTGGGAGGGGACCCAAAACCAAGCCCAGAACCTACCCAACCATGTGAAATCATGACATGTGGTAACTACTTAAAAATTTGTAGATATGGCCGGGCACAGTGGCTCATGCCTGTAATCCCAGCACTTTGGGAGCCTGAGGCAGGTGAATCACTTGAGGTCAGCCTGGCCAATATGGCAAAACCCCATCTCTATTAAAAATGCAAAAATTAGACCGGGTGCAGTGGCTCATGCCTGTAATCCCAGCACTTTGGGAGGCCAAGGCAGGTGGATCACGAGGTGAAGAGATCGAGACCATCCTGGCCAACATGGTGAAACCCCATCTCTACTAAAAACACAAAAAATGAGCCAGGCGTGGTGGCACATGCCTGTAATCTCAGCTACATGGGAGGCTGAGGCAGGAGAATCACTTGAACCCAGGAGGTGGAGGTTGTGGTGAGCTGAGAATGCGTCATTGCACTCCAGCCTGGGAAACAAGAATGAAACTCCATCTCAAAAAAAAAAAAAAAAAAAAAAATACATAAATTAGCCGGGCAGGGTGGTATGAGCCAAGATTGTGCCCACAGAGCAACATCATCTAAAAAAAAAAGCGTATGTTGGAAACAGATGCTCCGTGCCACAAAGAAAAATTAGCACTGAGACAAAGGATTCCTTAGCTAGCAATTTTTACTTCCTGGACTGCAGAAAGGGTACTCTTGCTAGCCATCTGGCCACAAGAGTACAAGGAACAAAGGGAAAGCAGACATATTTATTCCTTACCCATTTGGAGTCATCCTTACTGCTGTGTCTGATCTCTATTGGCTGGAACCAGACCTTACAATCTAAACTAAAACCTGATTGGCTAACAACTTAAAAGTTTTCTAAACAGGTAAAGGGCATAGGCTGCGAGCTGGGACATGCCTGTGAGCACATGCAACACAGATATTTTGGTTAAAATACAAGGACACAGACTATACTACGTGCCTGTAAGCATGGTATGTCTAACACATACATAGGATAGGGCTTCACAAAGAGTTATTAGCACACTTATGATTTATTCTTTAACAAGAAAGGAAACTTTGAAGAGGAACTTTTACTTCTCACAGTGCAGTTCCTGAGACATCAAGTATCAGCGTACTTTCTTTAGCATCTCTCGTGAAGATCAGCTGGCAAAGAATTCTCCCAGCTTTTGTTTACCTGAAAAGGTCTTTCTTTGGCTTTTATTTTTGTAGAACCGTTTCCCTGGAAATAATCATGATGACAGCTTTTATTTTCTTCTGGCACTTTGCATATGTTGTTTCATTTTCTTCCAGGTGCATATTGTTGTGTCCTGTATGTATTGTTTTTATTCTCTTGAAGCTTTCAAGATTTTCCCTTTGTCTTTGGGTTTTAGCAGCTTGTCTATGATGTGTCAAGGTTTTTTCTGTTTGCTTTATCTGACTTGAGGTTCATTGAGCTTCTTGAATCTTCAAGTTAATGTTTTTCATCAAATCTGGGAAATTTCCAGCCATCATTTCTTCAAATATATATATATATTTTCTCTCTTTTCTTATCTCCTTTTCTTCTGGGATTCCAATTATATGCATGTTGGACTGCTTAATTTAGTCTTATGGGTCTCTCAGGATATATTTATTTTTCTTTAGTCTTTTTTCTCTATGTTCTTTGCATTAAATAAATTTTATCGACCTATCTTCAAGGTCATGGATTCTTTCTTCTACTGTCTCCAATAAGCTATTGAGCCTATCTAGCAAAATTTTCATTTACGTTGTTTTAATTTTCAGGTCCAGCATTTCCATTTGATCGTTTATTATAGCTCCCATTTCTCTGTTGAGATTCCCCTCTGTCTATTCATTAAGACTGTATTTTACTTTAATTATCTGATCATATTTATAACAGCAGCTTTGAAGTCTTTGTCTACAAAATCTAACCTTTGTGTCCATTCAGAGTCCATTTCTATTCACTGCCTTTTTCCTGGATCATACCTTCTTGTTTCTTTGTATGTCTAATTATTTTTTGTTGGTAACTGGACACCGTAGGTGATATTTTGTAGCAACTTTGGATTCTGTTATGTTCTTCTGAATATTGTTGGGTTTTGTTCTAACAGGCAGTTAACTTACCTGATCTGAAACTATAGAGTGGCCTCCTCCCCAGTGTGTACTGGCTGATGTCTCTGCTCAGCTTTGCAGCTTCAAGCTATAGTCTTTGTAGCCTACCTTTTGCACCTGTATGCTCAACATTTAGCCAAGGATTTGAAAAGAGTTTAGGTTCAGATTTGGCAGCTCGCCCTCTCTGTAGTTCCCTTGCTTTTAGGGTTCACCCTTAATTTTTCAGTTGCTCAGCCAGCCCCACACTTTGTCTTCTGACACCGCAAACCAATAAGGATTCACCTTTCTGCCACCCACGCTGTGCACGATTTGGAGAATACATGCACTCAAAGGAGCAGAAAACTTACAAATATCACCCAGTCCTCCTTTTTTTTTGAGACAGAGTCTCACTCTGTCACCCAGGCTAGAGTGCTGTGGTGCGATCTCGGCTCACTGCAACTTCCGCCTGCTGGGTTCAAGCGATTCTCCTGCCTCAGCCTCTCTGGTAGCTGGGACTACAGGTGCGTGCCACCACGCCTGGCTAATTTTTTGTATGTTTAGTAGAGATGGGGTTTCACTGTGTCAGCCAAGACGCTCTCGATCTCCTGACCTTGTTATCCACCCACCCCGGCCTCCCAAAGTCCTGGGATGACAGGCATGAGTCACCGTGCCTGGCCTCATCTAGTCCTCTCTCATATCTGCCTCATTTTTCACCAAGCTTCCTCAGGTCTCTGATATGTGTTTGTAGTGTGATGGCCATCCGAGGATTTGGGCAGAGTTTCTACTCTGATTTTGGGTCTCACCCCTTCCACAGCTCTCTCGTTTCAGGATTTCTTCCCTACATTTCCAGCTCCTCTGCCAGCCCTGTCCTCTGTACTCTGCCACCTTGAGCCTGGAAGGCTTTGGCTGTGGAGTTGGGAGCGTGCTGAGGCGAGGGGCTGATTCATAGCTGCCTGCATCAGTCCATTACTGGCTGTGATTTCCGTCAGCTGAGGGCACTTCTCTATCGAAGGGGCAGTGGTGAGAGGTTAACAGCCAATGTTCACAGCAGCTGGGGGCTAGGGTGTACTAGCCTGGCACAGGAAATTTGGGCAGGTACCAACAGTGGTGAGAAGGAGTCCATTCCAACTCTGCCTTGGATATACGTTGGGGCCAACTACCCTGAAATTAGATTCCTCCAAAGAACGTCTGCCCATCTTGCCTCACTTCAGCCTCCGCCTCCCGAGTTCAAGTGATTCTGCCTCAGCCTCCCCAGCAGCTGGGATCACAGGCATGCGCCACCATACCTGGCTAATTTTTGTATTTTTAGTAGAGACGGGGCTTCACCATGTTGGCCAGGCTGGTCCTGAACTCCTGACTTCCAGTGATCTGCCCGCCTCAGCCTCCCAAACTGCTGGGATTACAGGCGTGAGCCACCACGCCCTGCCGTCCTGACATTTTTTTTTTTTTTAAACCCAGCGGGAAACCGAAGTGTTTTGTCTGATAGTCCACGCCTGTGGTTCTGGGTCCCTGGGGCTGCAGGGACCACCATGAAAAGCTTCATTTCAGGGGATCTGACTTCTCAGCCCCATCAGTCCCACGAGCTTTAGCCAACGTTCTTTCTCCGGAGCAAAATTAAGCACCCAGGATTTGTTTCAGGTACTTCGTCCAGACCCTGCCGCCCCCTAGGGGCTTCCTCTGCTCCCGGATGGAGAGAAGATGTGCAGAGAGAACATCCCGGTGAGTGGCTTCCTTGATGGAGATTTTAAATTTGATTGTTTTGCTTCCATTTATTCATTTATTTTTGAGGTAGACTTGCACTGTTGCCCAGGCTAGAGTGCAGTGGCATGACCTCGGCTCACTGCAGCCTTCACTTGCCAAGTTCCAGTGATTCTCCCGCCTCAGCCTCCTGAGTAGCTGGGATTACAGGTGTGTACCACCACGCCCAGCTAGTTTTTTGTATTTTTGTAGAGACAGAGTTTACACCATGTTGGCCAGGCTGGTCTTGAACTCCTGACCTCAAGTGATCCACCCCACCCCCTGCCACCCTCCCAAAGTGCTGGGATTACAGGCATGAGCCACCGTACTTGGCTTTTGCTTCCTTTTAAAAAGCATTTTGGGTTTTGGGGTTTTTCTTTTTCTATCGTGATATTTCTCCAGTAGATCCCTAACTCTGAGTTCTGACTGCAGTTCTTCCATGACATCAGCGTTTATCCCTGTTGATAAATTGCCAAACCTTTTAAAAATCAGCCCACCTGAAATGTTCTACAGCAGCACTCTGTTCTCACCTTTGAAAAGAGCACCCCACTGCTGAATGACAGGAAAAAGCACATCCTTTTGAGAGAAATGCACACAGCTGAGGACAGAACCCTGAGAGCAGATGTAAAGTCCCCTCCATGTAGAAAATCACAGGCACCCTCGATGCGATTAGATGTGTGTGACTAACTGCGGCTAATGCTCGCTGCTGCTGTCAATCAGCCTCATTAGCACAAGCAATTCGAGCACAGGACATTACTTAATTACCACAAGCAGTTTGCTCATTTGCGGAGAGGGTGCATTTTCAAAAAGTTTGCGCTGTTTGGAAATTAATACTAACATCTTGCATTGTTAGAAATTCAGGCAAATAGGGGAGGAGAAAACCATGAGCGAGCAGATACAAAGATAAAGGTGATGAACGTTACACAGTCCTTTTTACTATTATTTTTCTACTGTTTTATTTTCTCTGCTAAAGCAGACCAGGGCCATTGTAAGCTTTGTTTTCGGAAATCTATGTGTGGGAGGCAAAATGACTCGAATTAGAGTTCAGCTGAGACATTAAGCCCATTAAGGGAGGCAATGCAGAAAAGCCTTCAAACCTGAGCTTTTATTCAACTCACCCCAGACCGAGGAGGGGCCAGCGAGGGCAGCCCCACCCCACAGGGCCTTCCAAGCCTCACCCACCTGGGCCTGTCATGGGCCATTTCAGGACCCTGGGTGGCAACTCTGCTCCCTGTACCATGGCGGCCATCCGTGGCAGGTTCCCGCCACCTGGATTCTCCATTTCCTGCCACCCCTGTCCTCTCGAGAGTGGCCCAGAAGCAGGTCTGGCTGTGACCAGGTGGCCTTAGACCTCACGTCCATTCTCCTTTTGGCTGGCTCCTGCGGCAGTTCCAGCCCTGGGGACATTGTGGCCCTGGGGACATCATGATGCCTGCCTCCATGGAGCTGGGTCCTCTAGAGGGGCTGGTCCATGCTGCACACACAAAAGGCAAAATGAAAGCATGCAAGCTCCATCATCAGCCGGACCACAGGCTTAAAAGAGCGTTGGTGCCATGACTCAGATTCAGTGGATGGTGGCTCATGCCTACAATCCCAGCACTTTGGGAGGCTGAGGCAAGTGAATCACCTGAGGTCTCAAATTCAAGACCAGCCTGGCTAACATGGTGAAACGCCGCCTCTATTAAAAATACAAAAAAATTAGCTGGGCATGGTGGTGCATGCCTGTGATCCCAGCTACTTGGGAGGCTGAGGCAGGAGAATCGTTTGAACCCAGGAGGCAGAGGTTGCAGTGAGCTGAAATTGCACCACTGCACTCCAGCTGGGGCAACAGAGCAAGACTGCGTCTAAAAGAAAAATTCAATGGAGCTGTAGTTCACAGGGACCCACCAGATGAATTTCTTGGCATGTGTGCCCCTGCACAGCTGTCCCAGAACATTGAACGTCCTGAAGTACCCACCCTGTCCCTTCCCTGACCCCTCCCAAAGGCAGCCCAGCTGAAGGCAAGGCTTGGCAGCTCCCAGACTCTCGTGCTCTGGAGCCTATGCAATCCGAGTGGGTGGTGGGTGGCCGGAGCTCTGAGCCCGTGCAATCCGTGTGGGTGGTGGGTGGCCGGAGCTCTGAGCCTATGCAATCCGAGTGGGTGGTGGGTGGCTGGAGCTCTGAGCCCGTGTAATCCTCACGGGGTGGTGGGTGGCCGGAGCTCTGAGCCCGTGCAATCCGAGTGGGTGGTGGGTGGCCGGAGCTCTGAGCCCGTGCAATCCGTGTGGGTGGCGGGTGGCCGGAGCGCTGCTGTCTTTGTTGCCCTGCAGCGTTCCATCCAACAAGTGAGCACGGCGTGTTTTTCCACTCTGATGGGAATGGTGGCCTGAGTTATGGAAACAAAAAATCTAAACAGTACTTTTAGGTGGCGACTGGGCTTTCTGGACCGCAAGTCACAGCCAGCGCCCATCCTCACCCGGCGCAGTCTCGGGCCGGCTCCCTCTTGCTTTGGGCCCTGGCCTGTCCCACGGTGTCCCCAGGCCGTCCGCTGTGGGCTGGTTGCTAAGCCCCTTCCCCGGGTCCTGAGGGCAGTGGCTCCGGGCTCCCAGCAGCTGCTGGGGCCTGGCCAGGGAGGGAAGTAGAGGTAGGAGCTGTGTCTCCAGAGAAAGGGCCTCTGAGAGGTAAATTTCTGACCCCCAAAGGGGGCTCCTGGCTTCTTGTAGGACCTGCCTGCCCCGGTGGGGCCCCAGTGGAATGGCCATCTCTCCTGGACCAGGGCCCCCACTGGCCAACCAAGCCCACCCTGATGCTGGGAGGCAAAATGACTCACATTAAAGTTTAGCCAGACGGGAAGCTGGGAGGACACGAAGCCCCATCGTCCCCAGCTTAGCAAGCAGGAGCCATGGAGGGAGGGAGGGAGGGCTGATCACCTGCTGCCATGAGCACCTTCTGTGGGCGGACAGACTCCTCTTCCCTCGCATTTGTCTTGCAAGGTGACATTTTAAGGCCCAGATACAATTCAGTTTTTATGGAGCAAGTGTCAACGTGCTAGACAGGAGTTTTCTAGTCTCCTGCCACGGTTCCTACCGGGGACACAGAGTCCCAGAACAGCTTGCTGTGTTCTCTCCACATCCTCACACCGGGAACGGCTGTGGGGGTGGCGGCTCTGAACACCAGGCTGCCTGGTGTCAGCTAAGTAGGGTTCCAGTGGCAGTCGAGTGTTTCTGCAGGTGGGCACTCTGCTGCCTGGGGGCCGTGCCAGGGCCGAGAGGACCCTCATACCAAACAGGAGCTCCCTGGACAGTGCCCTACCAGCCAGGCTCCTCGGGAGAGCAGCCCCGTACCTCGCAGGAGTGCAGGTCACCAGGGGCCTCTGTCCTGATCTGGCTGTGCCCTCTGACCTGGCCTGAGTTGTCTCCCACAATGTAGGGGCAGTTGAAACTGATCGCCTCCAGGGAGATGGTCCCCAGGCACCCCCTCATCTCCCCAGAGGAGGTGAGAGGTGGCTGAGGGCTTGTTGGTCACTGGGAGGGTGTGGGAGTCATGCTCTATTAGGAAGTGGGTAGGAAAGGGCGCAGACATCCGGCTCACCAGTGTCCTGGGACACCCTGGCCTTGGCGGCTGCTGGATCATGAAGGCTTGCTCTTAGATCTTTGTCACTTGTCCCCAGCCTCCTAAAAGACACCCCTCAGCTGGGCACGGTGGTTCATGCCTGTAATCCCAGCACTTTGGGAGGCTCAGGCAGGTGGATCACCTGAGGTCGGGAGTTCAAGACCAGCCTGAGCAACATGGTGAAACCCCGTCTCTACTAAAAATACAAAAATTAGCCAGGTATGGCGGCGCATGCCTATAATCTCAGCTACTCAAGGGGTTGAGGCAGGAGAATCGCTTGAACCTGGCAGGTGGAGGTTGCGGTGAGCCGAGATCGCACCATTGCACTCCAGCCTGGGCAACAAGAGCGAAACTCCATCTCAAAAAAAAAAAAAAAAGAAGACCCCCTCTTGACAGTCTAGCTCAATATTCTGCCGCAGGGCACATGTGGAGACGGCAGGAGACGTTTTTGGTTGCCACGCCGTTGGGGGACAGGGAGGCCGTTGCTCCCTCCCTCAGCCCGGCCACAGGTGGAGTAGTGATTTTGGGCACACCCCTGTGCTGTCCCCCACCAGCCTCCCAAATCCCAGGGCGCAGCCTCCCTCTGAAGGCAGGAGCAGGGCTGTGGCCGGCTGGGAGCGGCTGGAACTGGGGACATAGGCGGCCTGGGACACAGTGGATGCATGAGCGTGGAAAGGGGCCAGGAGGAGGGGTCTCCAGCCTTCCAGGGCAGCCTGAAACCGGCAGATGTGGCAATGCTGGTTCTGCTCCAGCCCCCCTCCGCGAAGCGCCGTTTCCACGCTGCCCTCACTACCTCAAGGGCACAGCTGTGGAGGAGTGCGAGCGAGGGTTCCCCTGCAAGGACGAAAGCAGAGGTTCACCCACCGAGGATGCCCGTCCAATCCCTCCTGGTCACACCCAGCCCCACACCCAGGGGCCAGCTGAGGAGATGCCCTGGCTGGGCCCCTAACCGCATCAGGCTCTTGCAGCCACTGAGTTCAAAGTCACCTGGCTCAGGTCCCCAAATGGCACAGAGGCTTCCGTATGTGCCAGTGATGGCAGAGAAGAGGGTCCCCCGTGCCACCTGGACCGCCGGGGCAGACGCTGCCGCCCAGCTTCATGGTCTCTGGTGGGGTAGCCAAGGATGGGTGGCGGGGCATGCTTCTCTCTACACATCAGTCCTAAAAGGCTAAGGCATGGGTCCTTGAAATCACACCTCTCCTCAGAGACCCTCCAAGGCTCCCTAGTGCCACAGGAGCATTCGGCCTCCCCACACGCTGGCCCGAGCTCCCGCAGCCCCTCGAGCTTCCCTCCCACTTCCCGCTGTGCCCTCTGCGAAAGCCCAGGTCATCTTTCAGGCAAGCCAGACCCAAGTTTGCAGGGTCTGAGCTCATACAATGTGGGGGGTCTCTTTAAGAATAAGAATATAGGCCTTGCATGGTGGCTCACGCCTATAATCCCAGCACTTTGGGAGGCCGAGGCAGGTGAATAGCTTGAGGTCAGGAGTTCGAGGCCAGCCTGACCAACATGGTAAAACCCCCATCTCTATTAAAAATACAAAAATTAGCCAGGGGTGGTGGTGCACTCTTGTAACCTCAGCTACTTGGGAGGCCGAGGCAAAGAATTGTTTGAACTTGGGATGCGGAGGTTGCAGGGAGCCAAGATCACACGACTGTACTCCAGCCTGGGGAATGGAGCAAGACTCCATTTCAAAAAAAAAAAAAAAAAGAATAAGAATATAAAATAACTAAGGCAAACAGACAAACATAGGCGTAGAAGCGAGTATTGCGTAGACTGAGAAACGAAGCCACAGCAAATTACAGATTTTAAACAGCCAATCAGTATCGTCAGCATCACAGAACGTGGAAAGTCACAGGCCTCCTCAGCCGCCTGCCTCACTCTGCAGTGCCCGTGTCCCAGTGTTTTTGAATGTGACTCATTGTCCATCTCTCGGAGGACAAGGACTTTGTGTTATGATTTTCTGCAGACAGATCAGAAAGGTGGTTCAGCCTTTTCTCCTCCAAGACTAATATGAATTTACTTTTCGTTGCTGATGGTGTAGAGAAAGTTCCTGAAGCTTCACAACCCAATGCTGGTGACACTGTGTACATTCTTAGGGTTGGTATCATTCGGGAAAGGCCTCTCCTGAGTTTCTTTTGTATGTGAGTGTCCACAGTGGGCTGGTTTGAGTGGGAGCTGCAATTCCTGTGCTCTGCAAACAGGAATCATGACGAGTTTTGCTCCGTTCGGTTTCCATCTTTTTTGGAAAGAACATGCAGAAGTGGATTTGTGGCTGTGATCCACGTGAGTGAGTGTATTCCTGCAGGAAAGCACTTTTGTCTGACTGGGCTCCAGCAGGGGCAGCCCCTCTGCTGACCGTCCACGTGTCTGCTGATTAGAGGAAGTTCCCACGGGCCAGCTTCAGCTCCATCCATCACCCAGATTCCCAGGCACCTCCACCTCCATAGTTGAGTGCTGTGGGATGACTCATATACCACATCAGGCCACACCTTTCTGCAGCAAGCCAGCAAGTCAGCACATTGTCCCTGGACAGGAACATTCCCAGGTGGGGATGACCAGTGGCAAGCTGTCTGCACTATAAGACACCTTGAACCCTGTGGATGTACCCACAGTGGTAGGTTGAATCATATTCTCTAACAGGACATGCTCAAGTCCAGAAATTCCATGGAAATGTACTCGGCCAATGATCTGAATCAACTTGAAGCAGATTCATCAACTGGGACCCCGGGAAGAAATGCAGCCCAGCCTGCCCCGGGTTTTAGACACGCGAGATGCAGGGGGAGGGCTGATGAGCCCTGCTGCGCCCAGACCTCTGGCTTGCAGCAATGGTGAGATCATAAATGGCATTGTTTTACCACAGGAAGAATCTCTTAAAGCCTAACCCCAGTCCCTGGGAATGTGGCCTTATTTGGAACGGGGTCTTTGCAGAAGCCATCGAGTTAAGATGAGGTTGGACTGCGTTGTGGGTGTGGGTGTTAAATCCGTGGCTGGTGTCCTGTTTTTTTTTTTTTGAGTCACAGTCTCACTCTGTCACCCAGGCTGGAGTGCAGTGGTGCGATCTCCACTCACTGCAACCTCCGCCTCCTGGGTTTAAGCGATTCTCTGCCTCAGCCTCCCGAGTAGCTGGGATTACAGGCACACACCACCATGCCCAGCTAATGTTTTGTATTTTTAGTAGAGATGGGGTTTCGCCATGTTGGCCAGGCTGGTCTCAAACTCCTGACCTCGTGATCCAGCCGCCTCGGCCTCCCAAAGTGCTGGGATTACAGGCGTGAGCTACCTGGCTCAACTGGTGTCCTTCTAAGAGGAAGACGTGGATTTAGGAACACAGAGACACTGACATATGCAGAGGGGAGAAGACCAGGGGAACAGGGGGAGACTGAGTGAGGTGGCCACTGCCATGGAGTGCCAGGCACAGCCACCAGCAGAAGGAGAAAGAGGGAGGATGCGCCCTCCCCACGGGCCCCTTGGTTGTAACCTTCTGGCCTCCAGACTGTGGGGAAATAGATGGCTGTGGTTTTAAGCTACACAGTTTGCGGCCATCTGTTACAATGCCACAGAAAAGCTCACTCACCCCCCAATCCTCACTAAAGATGTCCCCAGCTCCACCTCCCCTCAGCCAGATCCCACGGGTGTCTGCAGCCCCCAGCACTGTGGCAGCAGAGGGGACCTGAGCCTCAGAGCACAGCCAGCCCACAGCCCTCACTGACTGTCTGACTGCCACAAATTTTAAATGACCATGTGGATGCTGCTAGGACCCTTTCAAAAGGGGTGTGTGCAAGGGAGGGCCCCTAAAAATTGAGATCTCTCCAGCCAGGCGTGGTGGCTCATGCCTGTAATCCCAGCATTTTGGGAGGCTGAGGTGGGTGGATCATGAAGTCAGGATATCGAGACCATCCTGGCTGACATGGAGAAACCCCGTCTCTACTAAAAATACAAAACAAAATTAGCCGGGTGTGGTGGCGGGCACCTGTAGTCCCAGCTACTCGGGAGTCTGAGGCAGGAGAATAGCTTGAACCTGGGAGATGGAGGTTGCAGTGAGCCGAGATCATGACACTGCACTCCAGCCTGGGCAACAGAGCAAGACTCCATCTCAAAAGAAAAAAAAAAAAATGAGGTTTCTTAGCCTCCAGGGAAATTGCCCATCTTTAGAGCTTGGCTTAGGCCCTGCCCCCTTTCCCTGGGTGGGGGGTCTCAGTTCTGGCCCTCTCGGTCTGTCTCTTGGCGCTGTGACCTCAGCTGGCTTGTAGGACCCGCACTTGGCCTCCCCAAGCCTGGACTGTCCCTTCCCTTGGCCCGGGGTTTGGTTCGGTGTTACAGGACCAGGTTAGAGTGCAGGAGTGGTGGCTGCAGTGGGACACCCACAGCTCTTGGCCACAGAACCCCTTCACTTCCTCCAGGACTCCTGGAACAAGGGAATTCCCTGGCAGAGCTCGTCATCAGAATCTCCTGGGGGTGCTCAAGGGGTGCGGGCCCATTCCAGTAAGTGGGGGGCAGGGAATGTGGCTCTGAAAACCCCCAGTGGCAGGCTGGGGCAGCTGTCGGGGGCCCTGCTCACGGCTGGTTGTCAGAGAGGGGACCCCTCCCTGTGGTGTGCCTGCTGGAGGATGGACCAGAGGCTGGAGGTGCCCAGGAGAATGTGCCACTGGGACGCTCCCTAGGATGGGCCCCGGAGACCCTCCCTGCACACGGCTGGACCCCAGGACAAGGGCACAAGCACCTCCCCTCTGAGAGCCAGAGCCAGCTGCGGGGTGAGCCAGCCCTGAGCTGCAGCGGCCACCTCACGGGGGGATGTGGGTTTCAGAGGCCAGGCACGTCCCTGACACCCAATGGGTTCAGCCAGTCAGGCTGTGCCACACCTCCGAGACCCTCAGTGGCTCCCACTGGTCAGCAGGTCAGCCGATAGAGGCCGACACCACAGCTCGTCCTACTCCAGCCCTGACCGAGTGTCTGGCTTCATCTCCACTTGGCTGGAAGCACCCACAAATGTGCCAGGGTCAAGCCAGGAGAGAAGGATCAGGTGGTCTTCAGGTTGCTCTCGTGTAAAATCCTGTAAACATGGCCAGGAGCACGTGACTCTGATAGCTACAGACACACCCTTGATTCTGTAACTGGAGAAAGAGGCCGGAAGAGGAAAAGTCAGGAGGCAATAGGTTCGGACGTGAGGCAGGGGAAAGGCAGGAGGGGAAGAAAGAGAATGGAGAGAAAAAGCATGGTGGGAGGGAAGGCAGCCAGCTTGCAGGGAAAGTGGCAGAGGTAGAAACTGAGGCAGGATCAGAGGGAGGCTGAAAAAGAGAAGGGAGACAGAGAAGAGAGACCCAGAGGATCAGACAGGGATGCAGGCTGGGCAGGACAGAGGGGAAGAACGCTTCATGGCCAAGCATGCATCCAGAGCTGAACTGAGAAAGCTACGGCCTGTGGGCCAAAGTGGCCCACTGCTTGTTTTCATAAATAAAGTTTTATTGGCACAGGGCCACACTTGTTCATTTCCGTGTTGTCTGTGGTTACTTTCACGTAGAGTTAAGTAGTTTGACAGTTTCCTTCCTGGAAAACGTTTGCTGACCTTTCGTTCACACCCATCTGGTCTTTGCTTCCAGGACTGCCCACCCTTTGGAGCTCATTGGGGAATCAAAGACCTTCCCCTTAGCCAGATCCAGGCCTGGGATGGGGAGGCGGCTGCCTGGCGATCACACACCTGCTGGCCTCAGGCGGCCCCGAGACCCCTTGTCACGTGGTCCCTTCTGTGTATAAAATAACATCACAGCTCTGAGGCAAGCTCTTGCGCTGTCTCCCATGAACTGGGCTCCACACGGAAGCGTCATTCTCTAGAGTGTTCTCCACTCAGGTTCTGCATTCTGACAAATATTCTCAAAATGTGATTTTCATCGCTTCAAGTGAGACCCAAATCTTGTTAGGTGACGCCAAAGCGAATTCAAATATAAAACTCCATTTGCCTTTAACGTTTTCAAATATTAAAGTTAGCAACAGAAAGGCAAGTAAAGAAATAAAAGTGCAAATGAGACGGGCAGAGAATGGCTGGCAGGCGTGGGCGGCGAGGCCCCTCCTCAGCATCGGCGGTGTCTCGCCCAGCACGTGGACTTGGCCCGTGGGACGTCACGTTTGCCGGCACTGCCTGCGAGTTCCGGACACCATGGGAGAGTCTGGGCTCGGAGCCAAAGGCAGGGGCTCATAGCTCTGCTACACACACATCAGATAACAACAACAAGATCTAACCACAGAAACCCTGCTCTCAGGGGTTCATCTTTACCCTGTGTTCAGGGAAATCAGTCATCCGCCCGTCAGTTTCAAATGGCCCAAATTACCAATAATTTCAGCCTGAATTAGGCCATTATGTGCTTGCTGCCAGGGTTCCTTCTCCTTGATGTAAAGCAAGATACTGAGCGGTATCGTCCTCTCCAGGCAGATGCGTGGGGCTGGGGGAGGACGGGGTCCCTGGGCCGAGGCCCCCCCACCTCTCTTTTTGGAGGGCAGGGGTTGGTGCTTGGCTCATGGTGACTTTGGGCAGGGGCTGGAAGCTCTGACCTGCATCGGCCCTAAGGCCCCAGGCGGAGGCTCCAGGAGGACTTCAGAGGACCAGCGCTCAGCGGGAGAGGCTCTGAGGACCCTGATGGACCAGCACTGCCCTTTCTGAGTTCCCTGGGGTGGGATTACAGTGCCGGCATCTGTGTTCCCAGGAGGGCTTTGGAGGTGGAGGCAGAAGCACAGGGGCCGGGAAAGCTCATAGCTGGGTGTCACCGAATGTGTGTCCTCCAAGTTCTTTTTTTTTGAGACAGGGTTTTGCTCTGTCGCCCAGGTTGGAGTGCGGTGGTGCAATCACAGCTCACTGTAGCCATGACCTCCCAAGCTCAAGTGATCCTCCCACCTTAGCCTCCTAAGTGGCTGGGACCACGGGTGCATCACCATGTCCAGCTAATTTATTTTTATTTATTTATTTGAGACGAAGTCTTGCTTTGTGGCCAGGCTGGAGTGCAGTGGCGTGACCTCAGCTCACTACAACCTCCGCCTCCTGGATTCAAGCGATTATCCTGCCTCAGCCTCCCGAGTAGCTGGGACTACAGGCACCCACCACCACGCCTGGCTAATTTTTTTGTATTTTGGTAGAGATGGGGTTTCACCATGGTAGTCAGGATGGTCTTGATCTCCTGACCTCATGATCCAACTGCCTCAGCCCCCCTAAATTGCTGGGATTACAGGCATCAGCCACCGCCCCTGGTTCCCAAAACTCATCAGAGCCCTGCCCTCCAGTGTGATGGTGTTAGGAGCTGGGGCCTCTTGGGAGGTGATCAGGGGTAAATGGGTCAGGAGGGCAGGGCCCTGGTCTGATGGGACTCGTGTCCTTATGGGGAGAGACTCCAGAGAGTGATCCCTCCCTCCCTCTGAGACCCCTTGAGCTTGCACAGAGGTCACGTGAGCACACAGCCAGATGGCGGCGCCCGCAAGCCAAGAGAAAAGGCCTCAGAATGAGCCGCACCCGGCTGCTCCCTGCATCCGACTTCTAGCCTCCAGAAGTGTGAGAAATACACGTCTGTGGTTTAAGTCTCCCTGGCTGCGGGCGTTTGGGATAGCAGCCGCACGCTGGGGAAATTGAGGCCCTGGGACCTCCAGGCCAAAGGCCAGCACCTGGAAGGGCATTGAGGGGAGGGAATGGCATGAGCAAAGGGACAGTGTGGGCAGAGGAAGGCAGGGCCAGAGAGAGCACCCGTGGGGGTTTGGAAGACCTTGACGGCCAGGATAAAGGCTCTGACATTCCTTTGTTCTTTGGGCAGTGGGAAGCCACGGAAAGTCATTTTTTAGAGGAAACGTGCAGAGGTGGGCAGTGCTTTAAGGAACAGTTCCAGTGCTGCATGGTTTGTGTCACCTGCCTCTCCTGGCACCATTTCCTCATCCACTAGTCAGGATCCCCCACGTGCCGTAGGACTCAGGGCCTCCCGAGCAGTTTGCCAACACAGCGCCATTGACATTTGGGGCTGGGTTCTGGCCAGAGGGGGCTGCCCTGTGTGGTATAGGACATCCACAGCCTACCTGGTCTCCACCCACTCAATGCAGGAAGCACCTGCCCCAGGTGTGACAAGCAGTGACGTCTCCAGACCTGGCCACGTGCCCCAGGGACAACCTCCGGATGGAGAATCCCTGCTTTAGAGGATGAGAGCCACGCCAGTGGATGTTCTTTCGAAGGCACGGCGTCTCAGCCTAAGGGTGGTGTCTCGGGCAGGGGCCCTGACCCTGCCAGGGCAGTGCTGGGAATGCCCATCTTGAAGCTTCTCTCTGGGTCAAACACCTCCAGCCAAGCTTTCGTCCCAGATTTGCTCCAGGCAGAGGGTTGGTGGGGAGCAGAACCACTTTAGCTGAGTGTGACCGGCTGCATCGCTGACACTGTGGCTGGCATCATGGCTGTGCCTTGGACCGTCCTGGATGAGGACAGGGCGCCACGGGAGAGTGAAATGAAGAGGGTGGTGGAGGAGACTGGCGTCCATGGAGCGCCCTTCATGTCCCTGACTGTTCAGACTTGAACACAAGTCAGCCCAAATTCTCTTCCTGCCCTGGGGCTGGGGAGGTTGTGGGTCCCTGTTTGACAAGAGTGGTGGCTGGAGGTTTTGCTGGGTGGATGGGTGAGAGGGCTCTGTGGCCATTGCAGAGCTTACGGCACCTGAAATATCTGAGTGACCGGGGCCACTGTCATCTGAGGGACACCTGAGATCACACCTGGGTCATCCATGCCCTCAGGTGACACAGTGGCAGCCCCGTCCCGGCTGTGGGGACCAATTACAAGCCCTGGGGTGTGGGCAACACTGTGACTGTCTTCTGGTCCTGATTCTAATATTTACCCCCCACCCTGCCACAGACCCACCTGGAAAAATCAAGGGTTCACGTGGGATCGGCCCCCTTGTGCCTTTTGGCTCGGAGGGGAGCTAGGAGTCTGGGCTGTGAGGGAAGGTTTCCACCAGCCCAGTGCCCTAGAAGCAGGACCTTGCATGGGACCAAGAGCTGCACAGAGATGCTCAGCCTTGAGCTGGGGCTCAAGGCTACAAGGTTAGCTGTTGTATGGGGGCTGTTCCGGCTCCTGGAAGCCTCAGCTGTTCCCACACCTGGTGTCCTGGGCCAGAGTGCTCAGGACTTGCTCTCTGTAACTCACCCAAGTCTCTAACAAGGGAAGCGACCCTGTGGTCCACTGGGCTTTGCTTCTGATGTGTGGGAGGTGACTTTCTCTGCAAAGGAAGGAACTTACCAGTAAGAAACAGAAGGAGGGAAGTCTCTCCTCACTTCATCATGTTTTCAGCCGATTGGCTTTTTGGTTTTGTTTTATGAAAAGTTCATTTGTGATCTATTATTCAATTAGGAAGCTCGCCAGGCATGGTGATGCTTTTTTAAAAAGGGCAGAGATAACCTAATAAGTCAAATTCAATTTGGGGAACTGGAGTCTGTACGTTTTCCAGAGTAATTGACCTGCCCATGTGGCTGAGATCCAGAGGGAGGTGAGGATGGAGGGAGATGTGAGTCGTGGTCCAGGCGCAGGCAGGTGGGAGGCTGCAGGGGAGCAGAACGCTCAGAAGGTACCCCCAAGCCTGTGCAGGAACAGGAGAGACAGTGTCACTGACTGTGTCACCACCCACTGGATTTTTTTTCTTGCCCACTCCCCAGATGGAGCTGATTTATCAAGATGGGGGAATTGCAATGGAGAAAGTGTTTAATACATGTAGAGCTGGCTGAATGAGAGACTGAGGTTTTAGTATTCCTCAAATCTGCCTCCCTGAAAATACAAAGGATAGGGTTTTTCAAGGATAGTTTGGCAAGCAGGGGGCTCGGGAGTGGGTGCTGCTGATTGGTGGGGCGGCAATCATAGGAGTGTGGAAAACAGTTCCTGTGCGCTGAACCTGCTTCGTGGTGGGGGCCACAGGACTGTTTGAGTCAGGAGTCTCTGGTCCAGTGAAGTCATCTGGTGGTCAGAAAGACCACTCAAAGACATCTCCAAACACCAGGTTTAGATTCTACAATGGTGATTGGAGAAGTTGCAAATCTTGTGACCTCCCGAATGATGGCTGGTAATTCCTGTAACTACCTACAATCTTAGCAGAACTCAGGCCCCTCTCATAATCCCAACCTTGTAGCCTTTTATTAATTGTATAAAGATGGCTTAGTTTGGGGAAGGGCTATTATCATTTGAACTATGTTGAGAATACATGCTTGGTGCCACAAAGAAAAATTAGCGCTGAGACAAAGGATCTTTCAGCAACACAATTTTTACTTCCTGGACTGCAGGAAGGGTACCCTCGCCAGCCATCTTGCCACGAGAGTACAATGAAGGAAAACACACAAATTCATCCCTCACGCATTTGGGGTCATCCTTACTGCTGTGTCTGAGCTCTGTTGGCTGGAGCCAGACCTCACAATCTAAACTAAAACCCGATTGACAAATAACTCAAAACTTTTCTAAACATATCAAAGCAATGGTGAGCTGGGACATGCCTGTGAGCATGTCCAGCACAGATATCTTGGTTAAAGTGCAAGGACATAGACTGTACTACGTGCCTGTAAGCGTGGCGTGTCTAACAGCTACATAGGATAGGGCTTGGATAGGGTGTGACACCCAGGTTCACCACACACCCTGTGCACACGTGTGACACTGGGCTTAGCACATATGTGACACCTGGGTTCACGCACCCTGTGCACATGTGTGACACCCAGGTTCACCACCTACCTGTGCACCTGTGTGACGCCCAGGTTCTGCACTCTGACACTCATGTTCACACTCAGGCACCTGCATGGATTACGTCTGTGCACACTCACCATCAAGCCTGCTATACTCATGCTCACACCTCCCCACATCCTCTTACACGCGAATTCCTACAGGACCATGGCAGGGGGCACAACGTGTGGGAGTGCCTGGGGAGCCATGAGCAGCCAGGACCCTGGGCTGGTCCAGGGAAGGGCCTGGGAAAGACTTGGGTGGGCGATGGGGGAAGGGCAACCCTGCACCCCTCAGGGTCCTGAAGGGATGCTGGGCTGTGGCGTGCCAGGCCCCTTCTCCAGGCATGTGGGGGTGAGGGGAGGAGCTGGTACATGCTCAGGAGAATCAAGTTCCCATAAAAGCATTGTGAGGAGACCTGGTGGGTGGGGCCTCGTGCCCCCATCGTGTCTGGCATGAACCCTCGAACCCTCACTCTGGCCAAACTGGACTTTCCTGGGTCCTGGAACGCCCTGTGGAAATAAAAGAAGACCACCAACAGGAGCCAGCAGGTGGTATTCAGAGCTTGGTCAAAGGCAGGCCGAGGAGCGGGAGGCCTTACACGGGAGGCCGGAAGGCCCCAGTGTGCCCTGGGGGGCTGTTGGCCCGAAGGGTGCTGCCTGGGGCCAGGGTCCTACAGGAGGAGGCTGTAGGTTATCCTTGGGTAGAGCAGCAGAGCAGATCTGGCTTCCTCAGCGGAAACCGGGACAAAAATGAGGGAAGCTGACAGCTGTCATGGCTGGAGGTTATCCCTGTGGGGGAGGCTGGAGGTTATCCCTGTGGGGGAGGCTGGAGTTTATCCCTGTGGAGGAGGCTGGGAGTTATTCCTGTGGGGGAGGCTGGGGGTTATCCCTGTGGAGGAGGCTGGGGGTTATCCCTGTGGGGGAGGCTGGGGGTTATCCCTGGATCAGAAGTTGGGAGTTACCCCTTGGAGGGAGTCAGGGGTTATCCCTGGCAGGGGAGGCTGGAGTTGTACCCAGGCTCACGATGCTTGTCCCAGTCTAAAATGACTCGTGGTCTCAGCAAATGTCTTGTGCCTGCCTTGTTTTTCAATTGTGTGGTGGCGCTATTGAGACTCCAGACACCTCACATCCACTCAGAACCATGGAAACTGTTCCTCTTGTTGTCCACCCAGATGGTTCTGGATACAGGAACTTGGGTTGTGGAAGGATCCATCCTGGGCCCTCCTGGAGAGCATGGGAGGGGCTGATCTGGGAGAGAAGGAGCCGGGCCAGAGTCCCACACCCCCATCCAGGACCTGATTTGAACTCTGGCCCAGGCTGGCCACTGGAGCTGGGCCTCACTTTCCCCACCTGTAGTGCAGGGTGCAGGCAGCCTCCCGGGCTTCTTCAACCCGGGCCAGGCTAGAAGCTGGAGCAGATGTGGCCCCCACCAGGGAGCTGAAGCACCCACATCTGTGAAACGTCTGCCATGGGTTCTGGGAATGTCTTATCCAAATGAGCAGAGCTGTTTCCAGATGGAGCTGATGTCTCCGGAGACACCACTTTCCTTGGCAGCCCAGGCTGCTGGGGCGAGACGCGTAACTTGCGATATATATGCTCATTTTGCTATTTCAGTTTTGATAAATGAAGAACACAGTTCATTTTTATTACTAAGACAGTCACAGGTAACCTCCAGACAATTTAGAGTTACAGCGATGACTCACAGGGGATGGGTGAGGAGCCTGGGTTTACCTGGGCACAGAGTGGATGAGCAGGGTTTGCGGGAACCCTGGTCCTGTGCGAGATGGAACCCAGAGGCTGAGGAGGGAAGGCGGCGGCGGGGAGTGGGACGGGGTGGCCCACTGCAGCCCAGGGATACCGTGCTTAAGGTCGTGTCTCCAGAGCTCCACTGACCTGGGTTCAAATCCTGGTTCTGCCCCTTTTCTGCCTGGGTTACCTGAGTCAGTTACTTAACTTCCCTGAACCTCTGTTTCTTTATTATTGAAGAAAGTTAATGATTTCAGCTCTGAGTTACTTAGGAATTTGTGGCTGATATTTAAAAAATTGACTTGAGGTGCTGGGTGCAGTGACTCACACCTGTAACCCCAGCGCTTTGGGAGGCTGAGGTGGGCAGATCACGGAGCTCAGGAGTTCAAGACCAGCCTGGCCAACATGGCGAAACCCCATCTCTGCTAAAAATACTCTACTAAAGTCCTTTTTTTAAAAAAATTAGTGTTACAGCTCTTTTAGAATTTGTCTAGCAGGATTTCCGGTTTTTGTCAGAAAGCCCCTTAAAAAAAATTAGCCGGGTATGGTGGCAGGTGCCTGTAGTCCCAGCAACTCTGGGGGCTGAAGCAGGAAAATCACTTGAACCTGGGAGGGCGGAGGTTGCACTGGGCCTGGATAACACCACTGCACTCCAGCCTGGGCAACAGAGCAAGACTCTGTCTCAAAAAAAAAAAAAAAAAAAAAAAGGAAAAGAAAAAGAAAGAAATAAATTAATAAATTTGCAGTCCTTCTGAAAAGGAGGACTTCTCCCAGGAGCAGCTCTGGGACCTCAGGGACAGGAGGGCAGCCAGGCCTCAGAGGCCCTGAAGCCCGGGATGGAGGAATGCCTGCACTTGCTCAGTCCCTGGGCTCTGCTTGCTGCCCTGTGGCTGTATTTCCTCTCTCGCCTCCTATCCACCTGGAGGGCAGGAAGTGACATCCGGCAGTAGGCTTCCATTCTTCAGACTGGGCTCCCGAAAGAGAACTCTTTCTTAGTCCCAGTCCCAAATTCTGAAGGGAGAGTTCTTGACTGACCTTGTTGGAGTCAGATGCCCAGTCTGGTCACTCCTACGATGGCGGGTTGGGTTGGGGATGGGGGACCGCATGGCACAGAAAGGCTGCCAGGCACTGGCCAGTGCAGGTGAGGAGAGATGGTTATGGGAGTCACTGTGAGCTCACAGATGGTTCCCACAACTGGTGCAAGTCAGGAATGGAGCCCAGGTCTTTTGAATGCTGGCCCTAGTTTGGGTTCCCTTCAGTAGCACCTTGGACAGGGGCTTTTGCATAAGTGGGTCTCGAGGGTGCCTGCTAGGGAGAACCCTGTACAGAAGTGAAGGAAGCTGGCAGGACAGAAGAAGCAAGGTCAGCCCCAGCCTGCTCCCCTGGGAAGCTCTGGTGTGTGAGTGACCCCACAGGGTCATCCTGTGGGAAGCAGAAAAAAAGTTTCTCGTCAAAATTTCATAAGTATTAGAAATAATAGTTTGTTCTAAAGACTTTCTTCAAAGCCTTCTTGCTTTTTGCTGATAACTCTTTGTTAAGCCCTATCCTATGCAGCCGTTAGACACGTTCACAGGCACATAGTACTTTCTATGTCCTTGTACTTTAACCAAGACACCTGTGCTGGACGTGCTCACAGGCATGTCCCAACTCGCAGCCTGTGCCCCTTCCTTATTTGGACTTCCTTTTTGTTCTCCATTGCTTTTACCTGTTTTTTAAAGTTTTAAGTTATTATCCAATCGGGTTTTAGTTTAGATTGTGAAGTCTGGCTCCAATCAATGGAGATCAGACACAGCAGTAAGGATGACCCCAAATGCGTAAGAAATAAATATGTCTGCTTTTCCCTTGTTCGTTGTACTCTCATAGCAAGATGGCTGGCAAGGGCACCCTTCCTGCAGGAAGTAAAAATTGCCTTGCTTAGAAAACCTTTGTCTCAGTGCTGATTTTTCTTTGCAGCACCGAGCATCTGTTTCCAACAATCCCATCTTGAGGAAGGAAGCTGAGCTCTTCCACCACCAGCCATTTATTAGTAGCTGCACAGAGGGAAGTGTAACCTTCAGGCCTCACTGAGCCAGGCAGCTCCCATTGGCTGAGGGCAGTTCTGCAGAAAGGGTGCTGCAGTGAGCCGTGAGCACCAGAAATGGCTGGGGACTGGGTGCATGGAGCCATCAAGGGGACCCTGGCAGGGTGCAGGGGCATCCACGGAAATCCTGGGGGTTGCAGACCAGCTAACGGATGGGTGATGGACAAGTGCCAGGAGCTGGTCAGCGACACAGGCTGGCAACGCAGATGGGGCAGCTCCCAACCACAAAGCGGGAGGAGATGAGGGAAAAGGGGTCCTGGGCTTGGCGTGAGTTTGGGGAGCACTGCCTCCTCTGTTGATGTCTCCCTGTGTCCCCCCCCAACTCCAGACAGTCCCCCACAGAGGGACCCTTGGGGGCATCACCATCTAACCACCCCAAGAAAATAAAGACCAAGCACCGTGCTGTGGATTCGCCTGTGCCCAGGACAATTCCATATTCAGATCCACTATGAACATGAAGCAAAGCGCAAGAAGGGTGAGCTGCAGTTTTCAACTCTAAGCGATAATTCTCACTTATGAATCTTTCCATCACAATGACCCAGAAATGAGCTATGAGGAAGTTGAGATAATGCCATCAAAAGGGTCACGACGCCCTCATGATTCTCTTGGCAGGCACGAATTGATATAATAATCAAAAAGCATTTTCACCATTAAGTGGCCCAGCAGCCTGCCAAGGCCGTCGCGGCTGACGGCGGCATTACTCACTCATGTCGCCACCATATTCTGATGGAACATGCAGAATTAAGAAGCTAGGTTTCAAAATGTATAAAAACATTTTTCCAAATTTTTTTCTGGGGGGAATTTGCTAAGAACCACATGGCATCAAGGATAATGACTCCTTCCAGTCATTTTTTTTCACTTGATAAAAAAGTGGTGAAACGTAGAAAATCGAACATTTACCGTTTTATACATTTCTAAGCATGTCCTTTGCTCACTGGCATTAGACACATTCACAGTGTATCCATTTCCGAAATGTTCTTATCTTCCCCGACAGAAGGGCTGTGCTTTTACACATGAACTCCCCACTCCTCCGTCCAGAGCCCTGGCAACCCCGAGTCTACTTTCTGTCCTGTGAGTGCCTGTCCTGGATACCTCATGTCAGTGGAATCATGGAAGATCTGACTTTTTTTTTCAGACCGAGTCTCGCTCTGTCACCCAGGCTGTAGTGCAGTGGCACAATCTTGGCTCACTGCCGCCTCCGCCATCTGGGGTCAAGCGATTCTCCTGCCTCAGCTTCCTGAGTAGCTGGAATTATAGCTGCACACCACCATGCCCAGCTAATTTTTGTATTTTTAGTAAAGACAGGGTTTCTCCGTGTTGGCCAGGATGGCCTCGATCTCCTGACCTCATGATCCACCAGGAGTTTGAGATGAGGGGTGCCAGGGAGATGAGGGGTATGGGGGAGATGAGGTATGGGGGGGAATTGAGGTGTGCAGGGGAGATAAGGGGTGTGGGGAGATGAGGGTGCCCCGTCCCTGAGCTGACCTGTCTTCTCCTGCATTCATGCTCCTATGTCCACCCACCCCGGGGTCCACCCACAGCTGGGGCCACAGCTCAGTCATCTGGGATGAACTTTCCACATCAGGCTCCAGGAGGCTCCACTAGCACCCCACTAGCCACCCAGAGCCCAGGCTGGAGCTGTCTTGGCTCCAGCTCCCCACCTGCCCTCAGCCCCAAGGTCACCTGCAATTCACTGTGGGAGCTGAGGGAGATCAGAGGCCCGGCCCCGCCCTCCCCACTTGGATCCCCTTTGTCAACTGAAAAGTCTCTCTGAAAAAACTGCACGCTGGCAATACGTTTTGCAGTGGGCCAAAAGATGTCCCACATCTGGAGTCTGAATCAACACACATATTATGTCCTCTGAGACTAGGAAAGCCGCCCCTCCCCATGCAAGTCCCCCCACCAGCATGATCCCCAAACTACCTCGCCAGCGCCACGTGCACCTGGGCCTCACTGAACTTCACTACCTGCTACCCGCCTTCCCCGCCCTGCAGCCCCCACCCCCAGCTGTGCCCTCAAGTCCTCTGGGCCACTGAGGACTTGGATTCAGAAAGAAAACGACAGATGAAAGTCCTGTAATGGATCCCATCATGCCCCATGGTGGGTACAGAAAGCCACCAAAGGAGCCGAATGATTATATTTCAGACACATCGCAAAGAAGTCAGCCTTAATGCCACTCCAAGTGAATCACGTGAACCGGCAAAGTGGGTCAGTCCTTTGGACTTCTGGGAGCTGAATGGCTTTCACCTGTCTCAGAGCTCAACTGTGCCTGGAATTGCGGGCGTGGGTGGGAATGAGGGGGTGCTGTTTCCCCCCGGCCCCTCCTTTCCCCCCCACATCCTCCCTCGAGGTGACCAAGTCTCACGGTGTGCCCGCTGTCACTCATTCTGTTTTTAAGAACTTTTGTTTCTGGACATGTTATTCTTGGGGAAAATATGTCTTTATTACTATATCTGCTTCTTGGGAACAGGAACATTTCAAGATAACTTTGAAATCTCTTCTTGGTTAACACGCTATAATGCAAACAGTCAGTTTCACAGCGGAACTTTTATTTATTCATTTTTGAGACAAAGTGTTTCTCTGTCACCAGGCTAGAGTGCAATGGCATGATCTTGGCTCACTGCAACCTTCACCTCCCGGGTTCAAGCGATTCTCCTGCCTCAGCCTCCCTAGTAGCTGGGATTACAGGTGTCCGCCACTATGCCCGGGTAATTTCTGTGTTTTTAGTAGAGACGGGGTTTCACCATGTTGGCCAGGCTGGTCTCAAACTTCTGACCTCACATGCTCCACCTGCCTTGGCCTCCCAAAGTGCTGGGATTACAGGCGCGAGCCACCGTGTCCTGCGGCAGAACTATTTTCCAAAGGAGAAAGTGAATGCTATATTCTTTTCTCCCTTGTCAGAGCTTTGAGACTAAATTGTCTGGAGGTTACCTGTGACTGTCTTAGTAATAAAAATGAACTGTGTTCTTCATTTATCAAAACTGAAATAGCAAAATAAGCACATATATCGCAAGTTACGTGTCTCGCCCCAGCTGGACGATCATAAGCCAAAAGACGAAAGAGACCATTCTTCCCACAACCATGGAGGGGACCGCAGATCAGAGTGGGTTAGGGCCGGCTTTTCGGGCTGACTTCTGGGTCGAGAGCCGCTTTCCACTGCTGCTGGTGGCCCGGGCAAGGCTGCCAGCGCCCTCCCCCGAGGCTGGTGTGAGGTCACACACTTCTGCAGGAGAGAGGGGAGTGCCTCCCTGCTGGACAGTGGGCATCCTGCTAGTGCTGGCACTCCCACCCCAGTGCTCCCACACGGAGGACAGTGGGTAAACTGGCCACGGCCCTTGGATGCCACCCTGGAACATTCCCAGCTGCCCGGGGGTTGGGGGATGGGGGTTGCTGGTAGTGTCTACTGGGGCCTGCTATACACCTACCAGGGTCAGCTGGCCCAGAGTTCATTCTCTGGCCTGGGACAGGAGTTCGAGACCAGCATGGCCAACATGGTGAAACTCTGTCTCTACTGAAAATACCCCTCCAGCTGTGAAGGCAGCCCTCGGCTCTCGTCCCTTTCTGCTGGAAGCTTACTTCGGAGTCCTTGACTTACTTGGACCCACCTGGGGCTGAGGCTGGGCCAGGCAGGTAGCGGCCAGGGGGCGGGGATCAGCCGGGGGGCAGCTTTCTCTGGGTCCTCCCCTCCCCTCTTCTGACAGTGGACAGCTTCCTTCCCCGCAGATCCCACCCTGACTCCTATTTCCCCAGAAGGGCCGAGCCCCAGCCCCACCCAGCCTTGTGTCCTCAGGAAGGTGATTGCCAACCTGAGTTTCAGTTTCTCCCCCTGAAACCAGGGTGAGGAGAGAGGCTGGCCGGGAGACTTCCATGACGTGTTCCAGAACGAGGTTCGAGCTCTCTTCCTGCACGTGGAAGCAGGGTGTGCTTAGGCCTAGAGGGTGGCCTGGCCGCCCCCAAAGGGTCTTCCCAGCTGGGGGCTACGGGCAGTGGAGGGCGAGTGTCCTCCTGGAAGGTTTTCAGGCACGAAGGGGACCAAATTGTGGAGACATGGGAACGGGCCGTGGGGGTGAGCAAGAACCCCTGAGGCCCCTCCCGGGAAGGGGTTCGGCAGGGAACAGCATAGCCAGACCCTCCCCAGTCTCTGGGGACCGAGACCAGGCCACAGACGCTCCACCCCAGATGGAGAAGAGGCAGCTGGTGGGAGGCCTTCTCCGGGGATGCTGGGCGCTTCACAGCTCGGTGGGATGTTAGAGCTGCGCTCGCTCCAGAGCCGAAGGGCTGGGCCACGGGACTCGGGTTTCCTTTCCTCCCCGCAGAGCCAGCTCTCGAGGGGCCCTGGGCGTGCTGACCACCCGGCCCTGCCTCTTGCTGGGCAGGCCGCTGGAGATCGGTCTTTGAGCCTGAGGCCTCTGAGCCACGCAGGGTGTCCGGTGCCTGTGTCACTCCAGGGGCTGGTGTTGCCACGGTGGCCCTTGAGGCAAGAGTCAGACGCTGCTTCGAGGGCCATGGGAGACGCAGCCCCCGGGAACCCGTTTTGAACCTGCGTCCTGCGAAGCTGCAGACCCTCCTCAGGCCCCTCCTCCAGCACGGCTTTTGGGGATGGACGGGTGAGGGGAGGCCAGCGGGTGCCGCTATGGGAGGCTCTGCAGTCCCCTTGGCCCAGCCTCCGCACAGCTCCGCTCCCTTCGCCAGCGCCTTCAGGCTGCAGCGATCACCTGGAGCCCCTCCCAGGGGACGTCTGGCATTTCTGCACCTTCTTCGAGAAAGAGCATCCTCCTGTGCTGGGGTGAGGATTGGCCCTGCCCTCTGCCCCGACCCAGGCCTGGCCAATCAGCACCTTCCTTTCTCTTGGTCTCAGAGACTGGTTTAGAGAGGGGGCATGTGCCGTCATTCGACATAATGACGTCAGTCCTGAGAACGGTTCTGTGTTGGGTGGCCTTGCTGAGCCTGAAGCTCAGGGCATCCCTACTGCTTCCATCTGGGGATACTACCTGCTAATGAGGCTCTTGTAGAAGCAAGCAGAGTTGGCAGTTGTCTGAGTCTGATGTCTAAGCCCCTGGATCCAGCCTGACCTGAGCTCCTACTACACCTGGACTCTAAATTACTTGAGTCAATATATTCCCAGTGCTGCTCAGGCTGGTTCGAGTTAGGTTTCGTTACAACTGGGAGAAGCCTAATTCAACCCTCTCCCCAAATCTTGTTCTTTTGAAAGGAATGGCTCAGGTTCCACCCCTCCCTGGTCATCCCAGCCCATCATGAGGCCCTGCTGGTCTCTGACACTTGCTGGTATGGGCTTAGATTCCAAATCCAGAAGCCATAAAATAAAAGATTGATAAGTTCGATGACATTGAAAAAAAGAGATCTCTGCATAACAAAACAAATAAGCAAATCGCATAAGCAAAGTCAACGACACATGTGTGCAACTCATGCCAGAGGTCAGAGCTCTACATCTTCCTGACATACGAACAATTCTAGGCTGGGCATGGTGGCGCACGCCTACAACCCCAGCACTTCGAGAGGTCAGGGTAGGAGGGTTGCTTGAGGCCAGGAGTTTAAGACCAGCCTGGGCAACATAGGGAGACTCCATCTCTACAGAACAAAAGAAAAGAAAAGAAAAGAAAGAAAAAATTAGCTGAGCATGGTGGCATGCACCCATAGTCCTAGCTACCAGGAAGGCTGAGGCAGGAGGATCGCTTGAGCCCAGGAAGTCAAGGCTACAGTGAGTTATGATCATGCCACTGCATTCCAGCTTCGGCAACAGAGCAAGACCCTCTCTCAAAAAAATAAAAATAAAAACCCCAAAATTTCTTAAAATCAGGTGAGTTGTGGGGAGGGAAGAAAGACAAATCTTACAAAAGAAAAAGTAGGCAGATTATAGGTAGGGGCTCTCACATATAATCCCAGCCCTTTCGGAGCCCAAGGTGGGAGGATCAATTGAGCCTAGGAGTTTGAGACCAGCCTGGGCAACACAGCGAGACTTCGTCTCTATTAAAAATAAAAACCCCTAGCAAGGCATGGTGGTGCACACCTGTGGTCCCAACTACTGGGGAGGCTGAGGACGGAGGATGGCTTGAGCCTAGGAAGTCGAGGCTGCAGTGTGCCATGATTATGCCACTGCACTCCAGCGTGGGGGACAAAGCAAGACCCTGTCTCAAAAAAACTGAAAAAAAGTGTTTGGTTGTTTTGTATACTTTAAGTTCTGGGATACATGTGCAGAACGTGCAGGTTTGTTACACGGGTAAACATGTGCCGTGGTGGTTTGCTGCTCCCATCAACTCATCATCTAGGTTTTAAGCCCTGCATGCATTAAGTATTTCTCCTAATGCTATCCCTCCCCTGCCCCCCAACCCCCAACAGGCCCCCTTGTGTGATGTTCCCCTCCCTGTGTCCATGTGTTCTCATTGTTCAACTACCGCTTATGAGTGAGAACACTCGGTGTTTGGTTTCTGGTTCCTGTGTTACTTTGCTGAGAATGATGGTTTCCAGCTTCATCCAAAATTTTTCTCCCATTCTGTTGGTTGCCTGTTCACTCTGATGATAGTTTCTTTGGCTATGCAGAAACTCTTTAGTTTAATTAGCTCTCATTTGTCAATTTTGGCTTTTGTTTCCATTGCTTTTGGTGTTTTAGTCATGAAGTCCTTGCCCATGCCTATGTCCTGAATGGTATTGCCTAGGTTTTTTATGGTTTTGGGTCTTACATTTAAGTCTTTCATCCATTTTGAGTTATTTTTTTGTATAAGATGTAAGGAAGGGATCCAGTTTCAGTTTTCTGTATATGGCTAGCCAGTTTTACCAACACCGTTTATTAAACAGGGAATCCTTTCTCCATTGCTGGTTTTTGTCAGGCTTGTCAAAGATCAGATGGTTGTAGATGTGTGGCATTATTTCTGAGGCCTCTGTTCTGTTCCATTGGTCTATATATCAGTTTTGGTACCACTACCATGATGTTTTGGTTACTGTAGCCTTGTAGTATAGTTTAAAGTCAGGTAGCGTAATGCCTCCAGCTTTATTCCTCTTGCTTAGGATTGTCTCGGCCATACGGGCTCTTTTTTGGTTCCATATGAAATTTAAATTAGTTTTTTCTATTCTGTGAAGACAGTTAATGGTAGCTTGATGGGAATAGCATTGAATCTATAAATTACTGTGGGCAGTATGGCCATTTTCATGATACTGATTCTTCCTATCCATGAGCATGGACTGTTTTTCCATTTGTTTGTGCCCTCTCTGATTTCCTTGAGCAGTGGTTTATAGTTCTTCTTGAAGAGGTCCTTCACATCCCTTGTAAGTTGTATTCGTAGGTATTTTATTCTCTTTGTAGCAATTGTAAATGGGAGTTCACTCATGATTTGACTCTCCGTCTGTTATTAGTGTATAGGAATGCTTGTGATTTTGCACATTGATTTTGTATCCTGAGACGTTGCTGAAGTTGCTTATCAGATTCAGGAGTTTTTGGACTGAGACAATGGGGAGTGCTTCCAGCATTTGTTCATTCAGTATGATATTGACTCTGGGTTTGTCATAAATAGCTCTTATTATTTTGAGATATGTTCCTTCAATACCTAGTTTATTGAGTGCTTTTAGCATGAAGGGGGTTGAATTTTATCAAAGGTCTGTTCTGCGTCTATTGAGATAATCATGTGGTTTCTGTCATTGGTTCTATTTATGTGACGGATTATGTTGATTTATTTGCATATGTTGAATCAGCCTTGCATCCCAGGGATGAAGCTGAGTTGATCCTGGTGGATAAGCTTTTTGATGTGCTACTGAATTTCCTTTGCCAATATTTTACTGAGGATTTTTGCATTGATGTTCATCAGGGATATTGGCCTGAAATTTTCTTTTTTTGTTGTGTTTCTGCCAGGTTTTGGTATCAGGATGTTGCTGGCCTCATAAAATGAGTTAGAAAGGAGTCCCTGTTTTTCTATTCTTTGGAATAACTTCAAAAGGAATGGTACCAGCTCCTCTGTGTATCTCTGGTAGAATTCAGCTGTGAATCCGTCTGGTCTTGGGCTTTTTTGGTTTGTAGGATATTGATTACTGCCTCAATTTCAGAACTTGTTATTGTTTTATTCAAGGATTCGACTTCTTCCTGGTTTAGTCTTGGGAGGGTGTATGTGTCTAGGAATTTATCAATTTCTTCTAGATTTTCTAGGTTATTTGTGTAGGGATGCTTATAGTATTCTCTAATGGTAGTCTGTATTTCTGTGGGATTAGTGGTGATATTCTCTTTATCATTTTTTATTGTGTCTATTTGATGGGTTTTTTAATTTAAAAAATAGAGATTTGACTCATTTATGCCTGTTTCTGTTTTCTTTATTGAAAAAAAATTTTTTTTTAAACCCTAGAGGGGAAAAAAGTACTTTGAACCCCAAAATATAGTTTTGTTTTCTTTTTTTTTCCAAAACAGTATTTCCTCTACTCAGATAAAAAATTTTGTTTTCTTAAATGCACATAGAATAATAAAATGCAGCTGAAGTTGGGAGTGCGAGTTTTAATTGTCTTGAAAGCTGAGAGTTCTTCCGACCCAAAGTCACTGTCCGTGAGCTCCGCCCAGCAGGGAAGCGCGCTGTGGGTATAATGTGTCCAGAACAAGGAACTGCATCCCTGGGAACAGCCTGGCCAGGTGTTTGGGCCAAGCGTTTGGGGAGGAGAAGCTAGCTGGGCAGCTGGAGGGACACAAAGGCGTTGGAGGACCTCGAGTGCTGATAAAACATTTGAGCTTGATCCTTAGAGAATAACGAAGCTACTGAGGTCTCCTAGCAAGAGGGAGTTATGGTGAGGTCTGCATTTTGTAAAGCTCCAGCCGGCTGCTGCAGAGTAGGGCCTGAAAAGGAAGGGAAGGCAGAACTGCATGGAGTGCACAGCAGAGAGCCAAAATTCTCTGAGATTTTGCCCACTGAGGGGTGGGGTCTGTTTCTCTACCCCCTTGCCTCTGGGCGGAGCCTCTGTGTTAGTCCATTTTCATGCTGCTCATAAAGACATACCTGAGACTGGGCAATTTATAAAAGAAAGAGGTTTAATCGACTCACAGTGACACATGGCTGGGGAGGCCTCACATCACAGTGGAAGGTGAAAGGCATGTCTCACATGGGGACGAACAGGAGAAGAGAGTTTGTGCAGGGAAACTCCCCTTAATAAAACCATCGGATCTCAGAAGACATATTCACTATCATGCGAATAGCACAGGAAAGACCTGCCCCCATGATTCAATTACCTCCCATGGGGTCCCTCCCACAACACGTGGAAATTGTGGGCGCTACAATTCAAGAGGTGATTTGGGTGGGGACATAGCCAAACCATGCCAGCCTGTGACTGCCTTGACCTACAGAATATGACAGAAGTGACGTGTCACTTCCAGGCTTAGCCTTTAAGAAGCTTCCTTTTGCTTACTCCTGCTTGGAACCCAGCCACCATACTGGGAGGAAGCCCAAGCAGCTACATGGAGGAGAATGAAGAGCCCTGGCTACTGTCTCTAGCTGAAGCCTGAGCCTCCAACCAGCACTCACTCGCCAGCCATGAGTCCTCTTCCTTGAAAGTGGATCTGCCAGGCCCGGAGGGGCCACCCCACGTGATGCTGCATGGCACGGAAATGAGCTGTCCCCACCTATACTGCAAAATAGCAAGCAGATACGTACTGTTGTTTTAGGCAACTAAGTTTTGGGGCAATTTCTTATGTGGCAATAAATACCTGAAACATGGCTCGTGGGAGGCTGGGAAAGAGAACTTTGCTCTGTGGGCTCAGAACTGGGGCCTGGGCAGTGGCTGGGAGAAGCCTGGTGCCGGATGGACAGCTGGTCCCGTGTTTTGTTTCCTGCAAAATCACAGCAACTTCCTTCCCACCCTCACCCCCATCACAAACAGTCTTCAGTCTCCCTGGTGATGCACCCCAGGCAGGGGGCTGCTGTCCCAACAGCTTGCAAGACAGCTGTGCTCCCAGAAACGGAGGGCCCTGGAGATGGTAATTGGCAATGTCCTTCCTTTGGGAAGTCAGCCCGATTCTTCAAATACAATAACAGGGTTTGAGAATTTAATCTTCCCCCAAGGTTACTATTTATTCCACTGTCCACGCATCACAGGGGAAGAAAGCTCTTACCACCAAGGGGCTGCCAACCTGGTTTTCTCTTAATTAGTGTGTATGTCCATTTTTCTACCGGATCTGTCTTCTTTGACAAAAACGTGGAGCACAGCAGGCCATTTCCTCAGAGCAGAGCTAGACCCCAGATACCTTTCCGTGGAAGCGAGAGAGCCCCGTGGCATGCACTGAGTTGGACAGCTCATCCTGCACCTCGGTGTCTCAGTCCTGGAGGATACGGGCTCCCCACCTTCCAGGGACCCTGGCACTGCACGCTGTACCAGAACACAGGGCACTGGTTAAATTGGAATTTCAGACAAAGAATGTCTTAGTATGATACATCCCAAATACCGCATGGGACGTACTTACACTCAAAAACCATTCACTGTCCGTCTGGTGTTCACATTTAACTGCGTGTTCTGTGTGTTTAGCCACCTAGGGGGCCATTAGGAATTAAAAAGGAGCCAACTACAGAAGCAGGAAGGGCTCAGGGAAAGCTGGGGTTTGGGTGGGCAGGAAGGCCCCGGGGGAAGATGTGACGGAAGGTCAAGGAGGACCCTGCAAGGAAGAGGGTTTGGCAGAGCCTGGGCAGCACCACCAGATTTTCTTTCTTTCTTTTTTTATTGAGACAGAGTCTCACTCTGTTGCCCAGGCTATAGTGCAGTGGCGCAATCTCAGCTCACTACAACCTCCGCCTCCTGGGTTCAAGAGATTCTCCTGCCTCAGCCTCCCAAGTAGCTGGGATTACAGGTGTGCACGACCACACCCAGCTAATTTTTGTGTTTTTTAGTAGAGACGGGGTTTTGCCATGTTGGTCAGGCTAGTCTCGAACTCCTGACCTCAGGTGATCCACCCACCTTGACCTCCCAAAGCGCTGGGATTACAGGTGTAAGCCACTGCGCCCTGCCACATTTGCAGAAGTTCTGCTAGAAGCATGAATGGCAGAACCTGCATCTCATTTTTAAAAATGTTTAAAGAGTGGTGTGATTATGTGTGGTTTTCACTGCATGGTTTTCACTGCATGGTTTTCACTGCGTGGTTTACATTTTTCTTGTCATTTGCAAATAATAATCGCTTTAACAATAAGCGTTCAGAATAAACTAAGTCAATATCGAGACTACAATTCTATTAGAGCTGGCGTTCAAGGGAGGGGTCCTGTGAGGCCTTTTCCTTCCCTGCATCCTCTGAGGGGCTGCACAGTTGCCTGGCTTGAAACCCAGGTAACTCCAGATGACTGGCCAGTGCCCTTAAAGCCCCGTGCTCCTGACCTGTCCCTGCCCCATTTCGTCTCTATGGAGACCCTGTGGGGTATTTCAAGGCGAGGAAGTGGTGCTTCACACAGGCTCAAGGCAGCGTGGCTGCCAGTGCGGAGGCCAGAACTGAGCCTGGGCATCTCCGGCCTCTGCGTGGTTTCCTCGGCTGGATCTGAGGATGAACAAGGCTGATTCCATCCAGCCTGACTCACCTGGGCTGGGGGGCGGTGTGGGAAGGGGTGTCCCCCGTGTCCTCCGTCAGCCCACATCCAAAAATCTCCACCAGCCAGTGAACTTGTGGGGGCTGCTGGTCAGCGCCAGGCAGGCTGGCAGGTGGCCTCTGCAGGGGTCCCCTCCTTCCAGGAGGCCATAGTCAGTACCGCATAGTGGGTTGATCTGGTCACAACCTTAGCTCTTCCCAATACCGCTTCCCTCCCACTGATGCCAGTCCACAGCAACCTGTGCGCCTGGTGCCCACTAACTGATGGGATTCAACTGCTGTCCACCACGCTGGGTGAGCTGGGGACAAAGGGGGGACGCTGTCACCCAGTGAGAGATGCAGTTCAGAACAGGGGCTGCAGAGGCCACCCCTGGGGTGAACAGCTGAAATGCGCCTGGTTCTAAATTTACAGCAACAGGAAGCAACAGAGAGGATGTCCCAAGACAAAACGAGGAGAGAGGAAGCAAGCACTAGCCAGAAAAGCTGCAAGCCCTTTCACTGAAAGGTTAGGACCAGCCCCAGTGAGCCACTGCTGGAGAAGTCTGATGGTGGACACCCTTGGAGGCCCTCAGAGGGAGGGGCCAGCAGTGACAGGGGTGTGGGGCTCACCTGGGAGCTGGGCAGTTGCTCCTAGGATGGGGACTGGATTAGACTTCACCAAGAGGTTTTTTGTTTTTTTTTTTAAGACGGGGTTTTACCGTATTGGTCAGGCTGGTCTCGAACTTCTGACCTCAGGTGATCCGCCTGCCTCAGCCTGCCAAAGTGCTGGGAATACAGGTGTGAGCCACCATGCCCAGCTACCAAGAGGTTTTTAAATACTCATCACTTTTCAGACCTGTAAAATATTCTGGGGGCCGGGCATGGTGGCTCATGCCTATAATCCCAGCACTTTAGTAGGCTGAGGTGGGTGGATCGTTTGACACCAGGAGTTCAAGACCAGCTTGGCAACATGGCAAAACCCTGTCTCTACTAAAAACACAAAAATTAGCCAGGTGTGGTGGTGGGTGCCTGTAATCTCAGCTACTCCGGAGGCTAAGGCAGGGGACTTGACTGAATCTGGGAGGCACGGAGGTTGCAGTGAGCCGAGGTTGGGCCACTGCACTCCAGCCTGGGCGACAGAGCGAGACTCTGTCCCAAAAAACAAAACAAAAGTATTTTGGGCCCCTGAGAAGCAGTTGGAGCTTTTCCTGCACAGCTCAGACCCCCAGGTGGACGTGCCCCCTTCGCTTCCCACTGTCCCGCCTTGTGGTCCCCCAGCTGCCTGTCCTCCCTCTGGACACCCACATCCTGATAGCCAGACGGGTTCCCATATGGCCCTGGGTGCTGCTGACGGGCCTGACTCAGGGCCAGGAAACAGGGGCAGCTGCTCAGGGCCTGTCGCTGAGTCACCAACTTCCCGCCTCCACCCCTCCCAACTGCAGGCGTCAGCCTCTGGCGAGGCCATTAGCAGCCCCTCTTCCTCCAGGCTGAGCTGTCCAGAAAACCCCCAGCTGGCTGAGTCACCCAGGGCACAGGTGGATTCACAGACTCCCAGCTATGACCCTGCCTCGGACCAGCAAGGGGGTCCCTGAGGAAGCCGGTCTCCCATGGGATGGTTTCACCACGGAGAGGGAGGGTAGGCTGCGTGGTGGGCGGGACGGGGCAGTGGGAAGGAGAGGCTTCCCTGGCACAGAGCCTAGGGTGGGGAAGGAGTGGGCTGGGTGGTCTGCTGGAGGACGAAGACGCAGGCGGTGGCTTAGGGAGGAGAGTGCCACGCTGCAGACAAGGTGGCTGTGGCCGCAGAGCCCGGGACCTGTGATCTGAGCAAAGCAGGACGTCAAAAAAAGCAGTACCGCCTGCACTCGCTCTGGAATTCGAGGGGAGAGTTGAGCGTGCTGTGGAATGGCGTCCAGAGTGGGTGGTTGCGGGGGCTTCCTGAGAGGCCACGGTGGCTCCCAACATGTTGGCAGAGGGGGTCTACCAATAAAGAGCCGATTAGACACCTTTCAGAGACGTCGATCTCCAGATTCTCCTGGGGACCCCAGGCTTGTTTCAAGCCCATCTCCCTGGAAGGCGACAGCTTTCCACGAGGGGCTGTGCCACCAATGCTACAGGGAACATGCCCCACCATGTGCCCCAATGCTAGGGGAGTGGGTGCATGGGCAGCAGGGCACTCCTGGGGCTATTCCCACAGCAGACGGCCAGCAGCAACTCAACCGTCTGTGCAAGAGAGATCATACACTCACTGTAAATATACTCACCATGATCCAGAACTAAACGCATCGCCAATCTAACTTCCCCCTAAAGAGCCCAGAAGTGCCGGCGGCCTTTCCAAAACCATGACGTACGAGGGAAAACTGAGGGCCTGAGGTGCCACGAGGCAGGGCTCAGCTGGCTGTGGTTATGGTCTAGTTTCACATTTTACAAAAATTTCCAACATGGGGCCGGGCGCGGTGGCTTACACCTGTAATTCCAGCACTTTGGGAGGCCGAAGCGGGAGGATCACCTGAGGTCAGGAGTTCGAGACCAGCCTGGCCAACATATACAGAAACACCAGCTCTATTAAAAAAATACAAAATTTAGCCAGGTGTGGTGACGCATGGCTGTAGTCCCAGCTAACTTGGGAGGCTGAGGCAGGAGACTCACTTGAGCCCGGGAGGCAGAGGTTGCAGTGAGCTGAGATCGCGCCACTGTACTCCAGCCTGGGTGACAGAGCGAGACTCTGTCCTCAAAAAATGAAAACAAAAACAAAGAAAGAAAGAAAGAAAGAGAGAGAAGGAAGGAAGGAAAGAAGGAAAGAGAGAGAGAGAAGGAAGGAAGGAAGGAAAGAAAGAAAAGAAAAGAAAGGAAAGAAAGAGAGGGAAGGAAGGAAGGAAAGAAAATAAAAAGAAAGAAAGAAAGAAAAAGAAAAGAAAGAAGAGAAGACACAGAGACACAGAGACTCAGGTCCCTGTCTGTGGCAGAGCCTGTAATGGCCTACACCAGCATCCAATGTCCCTTCCTCCTTCAGCCCCAGAACCTGGTTTCAATCAAGCACAACACCATCCATAATAAAAGACCCTGTTTCCAAACCTCCATTGTGGCTGGGCATGACTCTGGCCAGCAAGATGCATACAGAAGGAATCTTCCAGAAGGCTGCTTTAAAGATGGAATTCTCTTACCCAGTGTCTTCAAACATCCAAAACTCGCTCTTCTTCCTCTTCTCCCTTCTCAGCTTGCACACGAAACTGCAATTTCTACTACCTTAACCCCTTAGGAAAAGCACCCAGTCGTTTCTGTGAATGAAACAAACCCTTACCTGCATGATGAACCCGTTTAACAAGGTTCTATTGAATAACGGAACATATATACTAAAAACTCATTCATACAATGATGGAATTCTACCCAGTGATGTAACCTTCACTTTAGCCAGATCATTTTAGAGGAGCGATTCTAGGGGCTTTCTTCATGACCACTGTGTTACTGGAGTGGGGTTGGGTGGCGTGGAAATCGGGGAGTGGAGGAATCAGGGACACAGACATTCGCAGGGTCAAAGAAAAGCCAATTTTAGGTCATGGAGCTATTTCCTCATTTCCCGAGCAGTAGTGGGGTCATCGTGGGACTGGTAGAAAGTATTGTTTTATGTTCTCGTCCAAGCCTCTCCCTTTTAGAGCCCGTCTAGCAGACATTAGCTCTTCACCAGTGTTGGAGGTGGTGTGCCTGTCACGTGCTTTTATTCATCCATTCATTCATCAAACATTTGTTGTCCGGTGTGAAACTGACTGGAAAATTCCAGCCGCGCATGGTACAAAATCCTACATGCCATTGGCTTAAATAAGAGAGACGCTTCTGCCCCTCTGTGGTGAAACAAGCCTGGAAGTGCGCAGCCCTGGGACCAGAGTCGGGGTTACCTGGGACCCAGGCTCCCTTGGCCTTGTTGTATCACCTGAAGCCATCACCTCATGGTACAAAGTGGTTGCCCACCTCCGGCCTTCACGTCCACCCTCCAGGCAGCAGGAAAAAGGAAGAGAAAAGGACCAAAAAGGAGGCATACCCATGTAATCCCCTCCACCTGGAGTGCGCTGGGCCTCATTCTGTACCTGGTCAGTCCTGCCCACCTGTCGGTTTCAGCTCCCTTAATCCGTGCACCTCCTTCCCCCGACAGTGAGGTGGTTATTTGCATAATAACCATTTGTTGCATACGGTCAGCCCTCCATGTCCATGGTAGGTTGGTTCCAGGAACCCCCTGGCCACGCAAATATCAAAATCTGTGGATGCTCAAGTCCCTCATATAAAATGGCATAGTATTTTCGTATAACCTACGCACATCCTCCCATAGGCTTTATTTTTTTATATTATATTTTATTATTTTTGAAACAGAGTCTCACTCTGTCACCCAGAGGCGGGAAGGCAGTGGCACAACCTCGGCTCACTGCAACCTCTGCCTCCCATGTTCAAGTGTCAAGCGATTCTCCTGCCTCAGCATCCCAAGTAGCTGGGATTACAGGCGTCTGCCACCACACCTGGCTAATTTTTTGTACATTTAGTAGAAACCAGGTTTTGCATGTTGGCCAGGCTGATCCCGAACTCCTGACCTCAAGTGATCTGCTCGCCTCAGCCTCCCAAAGTGCTGTGATTACAGGTATGAGCCACAGCGCCCGGCCCCCCATGTGCTTTAAATCATCTCTAGATTACTTACGATACTGAGTGCAATATAAATGCTGCATAAATAGTTGTTATACTGTATTGTTTAGGAAATGATGACAAGGAAGAAAGTCTGGACATGTTCAGTACAGACAAAATCATCCCAGGCCCACCTAGAGGACCTGGTCCATGGTGGGTTGAACCCGCAGCTAGGGAACCTGCAGGTCCAGAGAGCCACCTGTATTTGGGTCTCTGTGAAACTCCGTGAGGGCAGGGACCCTGCTGCTGATTTCACCACCGTGGCTCTGCGGACAGAGGTTGTGCGGATGAGCTCCTGCACAGTGGCCACGGCCCAGGTGACCCTTGACCCTTGCTTGGGACCTCAGCTTCAGGGTAGTTTTTCCTGGCGGTGGACAGGGCTTCTGAGGGAAGATGGGCCGGCTGGAAGGCAGCGGGAGACAGCAGGCTTTCGGCTTGATTTCCATTACTCTAATGGTGACCCACTTTGCCGCACATTCGGCTGTCTTCAAGATGACAGGTTGACAGCGACCGCCATTGGGTCGTTATTGAGCAAAGAGCCATTAGCACACGGGCTGTGGTTCAGCACGGCTTATGCCGGGACACAGGTGTCTGTCATCCCAGGTGTGCTGACCTCATTTGTCGGAAGGAATCTGCCGACCTCAGGAAACCCCAGCACGCCTCCAGTCCTCCGATTTGCCTGTTTGTAGCCTTCCCGTGGTCACTGCACTTGCGGGCCAGGGTCCCAGCCGGGATCTATACAGAGACCCACTCCCAGACTAAGCGGGAAGGAAGATAGTGGGTGAAAGAACTTAGGAGCCTGGAGGAAGCGGGCATGGGCATATTTGTTTTGAATATGTGTGTCTAATTATTCAGTGTGGCTTTCTTAAATGGATTCAAAATATACGCGGAGATTTGCTTCCAGATGCTTAGTCTTTTTAATAAGGAGACTCTTACCAGACAGCCTACCCTCAAGTTTCTTTTTCTTTCTTTCCTTTCTCTTTCTTTCTCTTTCTCTCTCCTCCCTCCCTCCCTCTCTCTCTCCCTCCCTCCGTTCCCCCACCCCCCTCCACAGTCTTGCTCTATTGCCCATGCTGGAGTGAGGGCTTGATCATGGCTCACCACAGTCTCAGCCTCCTGGGCTCAGGTGATCCTCCCACCTCAGCCTCCTAAGCTGAGTAGTTGGGACTATAGGCGCATGCCACCATGCTCGGCTGATTTTTTTTTATATTTATTTATTTTTGGTAGAGATGAGGTCTTGCTCTGTTGCCCCAGCTGGCCTAGAAGTCCGGGGCTCAAGTGATTCATCCACTCACCTTGGCCTCCCAAAGTGCTGGGATTATAGGTGTGAGCCACCATGCCCTGCCTGAAGTTTCTTTGAAAGCAAAAAAGGAAACAGAATGAGTACATAGGCCCAAATGAAGACAGTGGCAGTGGACCGTCCCTCAAATGCCAGCCCACCGCTAACAGAGGCACTTTTGACGGTCTTTTTGAATCCATCCCAAGGATTTAGGTTTAGAGTTTCCGCTCCTTTAAACAGACTAAGAAGCTCTGTGACAAAGTAAATAGAGAAAACACGTACAGTCAAGCTCTGGCAGGATGGGGGAGGGGCCGAATCTGGAAGAAAGGAGAAGGCTGACATGGACTAAGACGTGCCGTGCCCTGGCATGGATTTGTTCTCAGCAGGAAAGCAGGAGCTCTGGGCAGGGCTCTCACTACCGCCGGGGGTCAGTATTTCTCAAGTAGCCAGAGGCGCCCCTGAGCCCAGCCCCTGCCCACTCCCTGATGTCATCTAGACACAAGGACACGGGGTGTGAGAGGACGTCATCATCACTTCTCTGGAGGGTCACAAGAACCTGCCCTCTGCTCCTCCGCCTGTCAGCTGTCCTTCTGCCCGCAGCCGGCCCACACCCCCTTAGCGACTCACTGTCTTCCACTCCCCCAGCCCTGGCAGGAAACCACTTCAGGGTTTACTGTGGGCTCCGAAATCGGCCTGTGAGTCCTGGTTAGAGCCCCCTGCGCCTGACTCTCCTTTCTCCCCAGGCTGCAAGAAACGGGGATGACCAGAAGTCAAACCTTGTCCTTGGAACACCCCACCCCTCATCACTGTCTTGCCAGGAGTCTGTTCCTAAGACCCCCTCCCCAAGCCCAGCCTACTCTTCTCCCATAAACCACAGCACACTCGGCACCCAGGCTGCAGTCCTGCACCTTCGCCAGAGCTCTCGAAAGCCTGCTGATGGATCTCTCCTGGGGGCGACCCCCGGCTGTCTGTGCAAAGATTCCCAAGACTAAAGTGTATAGCACCATCGTGATTATCACTCGTCCTGTACCCTGTGGCCCCCCAGGTCCCACCTGACATCAGCTCATCTGAGACGGAGCCCAGTGGGTGGGGAGATCCTAGCCCCGCTGCTGCTGCTGAGAACCTGGGTGATGTCTGGCCAGTGGGAGGGGAGGTCAGGCGAGTTTTCAGCAGATGACCTGTGCTCTTTGGAAGCCTGGAGGTGCTACGCTTGTACCTCCCTGATGCCTGTAAACGACGTGAAGGAAGAGCCTGGGCCCGGGTCCTTTGCTGGGCTGTTCTTGAGCTTGGCCCGAGCTCAGGAAAGGTTCATGGAGAAGCCAACGAGGGCCTTGTTCCCGTGGGATTTCTTTGCCTTGGGCACAAGGACAGCCTCTTGCTGCTGCTCTGCCCACCGCCCACCCTTGGCGGCCTCTGGGAGGCTGGGCTGGTCTCCCTCTGGACACAGCCCGTGGCCCACTGCCTGCACCTGCTCAAAGTTCCCTCTTGCAACTGGACCAGGGAGCCGGGGAGGCGCCAAGAGGCTGAGCTTCTGAGCTGTTGGCTGTGGGTGCAGGACCATTCCGCAGCTCCCACCCTGGGATGGCCAAGCCGCCCCGGGACCCACAGCGCCCTTTTAGCAAAACAGGGGGGAGGTGGCCGGGCACAGGGAGCCGGGGAACGCCTGCCCTCCTGGCCATCCACGACTCCCGAGGCCTGAACCTTCGCTCCAGCCCCAGCACAAGCCAGCAAGGGCACAGGACCAGGTGGTCCCCCCCGCCCCGTCCCGCCCCAGCCGCTCCCCGGGCGCTCCAGGACCTCCTGGCTGGGGCTGGCTTGGATGAGGGGTCGTCCCTGCCCGTCAGCCCTCTCGGGTCTGCAGTGCCGCGGACCCGGGTGCGGGGCGTTGTTGGGGGTCAGGCTTGCTCTGGGGCTGGGACGTCAGGCGGGGCAGTGGGGGCGGCGCACTCCGCGGCAGCGACGAGCTGGGCCGCGGGTCTGGGGGCTCTCCCGAGGGGCAATGGGGCTCTGTTACGGGATTGGGGTCTCTCCCGCTGCGTTAGGGGGGTCTCTCCGCGGATTTGGGGGAATCTCTCCAGCAGGGTGAGAGGGGCTCTCTCTCTCTGCGGATTTGGGGGTCTCTCCCGCGGGGTGAGGGGGCCTCTCCGCCGCCCCCGCCTGTGATGGCCCAGAGAGCCCGAGCTCCGGTCACTCCCGCCCCTCGCCGGGGCTCGGCGCGGGCGGGGGGGACGGGTGCTGAGTCGGTGACGCGGCTCCAGGCGGCTCCGGGGCGAGCCGCATAAATAGCAGCGGCGGCGGTGCCGGTGGCCACTCGGAGCCGCGGACACGTCCAGGGACCCGCCCGCGCTTCCCGCCCCCGCCGCCGGCCCTGCCATGCAGTGAGCGCCCCGGAGCCGCCAGAGATCGCCCGACCCGGCCAGCCGTCCGGACCCGCCGCCCCGACCTGCCGCCGCCCCGGGACCCCAACCCGCCGCCCCGGCCCCGGGAGCAGCTGCAGCTCAAGGTACCCGGGAGGCCTCCCCTCGGCTCTCCTCGGCCCTGGACGATCCCGCCAGGGGCCTTGGGCCGGCCGCCGCTGCTGCTCTGCCCCCCAGCCCCCGGCACACACGCCTCGGGGCGCAGCCCACGCTGGGGTCCCACCCGCCCGCCCTGCCCTTCCCTTCCAGATGGTCCGAGGCAGCGCCCTCCTGCTCGCCTCCCTCCTCCTCGCCGCCGACCTTTCTGCCTCTGCGGGGCTCTGGTCGCCGGTAAGTGCGGGGCGGGCGCGGAGGTCTTCCTGGAGGAGGTGGCCTCCGCCCTGCCCACGGGGAAGGGGCTGGAAAGGCTCGTGCGGGCGCTGTTCTGGCGACAGGCGTCTCGGGAAGGGTCCGGGGCTCCCTTGGAATCCCCCGCGTGCTTTTCCGAGCGCATCAGCAGCCCCGGGCTAGAACCAGGCCACCGGGAGAGCGCCGCGCTTCTGGTCAGCGCCTCGGGAAAGCGAGAGGCTCGTCCGTTCCGCAGCGCTCCGTTAGAACAGAGGGCGAGGAGCCACCGGCGGGGCCTCAGCGTCACTTAGGGCAGGTCCAGCGCTCTGAGAGCGCACGGGCTCCGGCCCAGAAGTGAAGTAGTTTGTAAATCCAGTGGTCCCATGTTCATGTCAAATACAGCCTACTGAGGGGTAAACCCGGAATTTCGCGAGGCTTCCGAAAGCACCTGCATTGTTCTAAGTCTATGTCCTGCCGTGAAAGCCTGGGTGCACCCATTTAGTACTGGCTCCAGGCACAGCCCTGGCATCTGACCCCCTTTTCTCCTGCTCAAGGCGAAAGAAAAGCGAGGCTGGACCCTGAACAGCGCAGGCTACCTGCTGGGCCCACGTAAGTGACTGAGAGCATGGTCTCCCGCACTCCCCCTTCGCTTTGAACCTTGGCTCCTGCCCCTCCCCCCGCGGCTGGGCAGACCCTCCAGCCTCCCTCTTGACCGACCTCACCGCCCGTCTCCCTTGTTCTGCACGCTTGATCTGTGCACCGTTCTTTCCAGAAGCTTCTCCTGCCCCAGCTCTGCCGCCCTGTCCGAGCTGAGATCCCCACTCTGGTCTTTGCTCAAGCTCTCTTGGGCTTTCCTGCCTTGCAGCCCTTAAAGATCCTGCAGGAGGAGGAAGCTGTATCAGACCCCGGCTGAGAACTAAGGCAGCTTTCCTTGGCATTTCCAAGAGCACCACTGTCCCCAGTTGCTGCTCCGGTGGGGCTGGGACAGGCCCTGTGGGCCGTTCACCTTCTTCACCGGGCAGAAGGCAGGGTAGAAGGCCTCTCCCCAGGCCCGGGGCATACCCAAACACTCAACTCCTCGGCTTGCAGAGCACCCTTGCGGACCCCAAGTTCTGTCTCCCTCTTCCCTTTCTCCAAGCTCCACAAGGGAATTCCCAGATAGCCTGAGGGCAGCCCAGACAGGCTCTCCTCAAAACCAGGTTCAGGTGGCCCTCCTGCCTGCCCAAGCCTGCACCTCCTCCCCGTCCCTCTCCCTGTCCCATTGGCGTCACCCGTGTCAGCTGTGGCCCCTGCTGCCTGAGGTGAGCCCTAGCCCTAGATGGGATGCTACAGGCTGACGCCTCCCCTTGTCCACCCTCACCCCAAGCCTCAATTTCCTCGGTCTGTGCAGCAATGCCTCCAGGCCTTCCTCTAAAGGCGGGGATGAGGGGGGATCTTGGCTCCCTCCTCTAACCCACCTTCCCCTCCACCCCTCGCCATCCACCTTAGAAACCTCCCGTCTGCCTTCTGCCCGGTAAAGAAGGTGAACGGCCCACAGGGCCTGTCCCAGCCCCGCCGGAGCAGCAACTGGGGACAGTGGTGCTCTTGGAAATGCCAAGGAAAGCTGCCTTAGTTCTCAGCCGGGGTCTGATACAGCTTCCTCCTCCTGCAGACGCCTGTTCATTGGGGTCACTCAGAGGACCCCAGAGTCAGGCTTCAAGAAACAGACATGGGGGGCCGGGTGAGGTGGCTCACGCATGTAATCCCAGCACTTTGGGAGGCCGAGGCGGGGGGATCACGAAGAGGTCAGGAGTTCAAGACCAGCTGACCAACATGGTGAAACCCCGTCTGTACTAAAAATACAAAAATTAGCTGGGCATGATGGTGGGCACCTGTAATCACAGCTACTCAGGAGGCTGAGGCAGGAGAATTGCTTGAACCTGGGAGGCAGAGATTGCAGTGAACCAAGATAGCGCCACTGCACTCCAGCCTGGGCGACAGAGCGAGACTCCGTCTCAAAAGAAAAGGAAAAAAGAAAAGAAACAGACACGAGGATGACAGAGCTGTCTGATGCCGCGTGCAGGGCCGACCGGGCGGTTCCCCGCGGGACCTGCTGGTCTCTCTGCACGGCCCTTACGTCCTCTCCCTGCCCCTGGAGCGGCCTGACCTGCCTGAGGGCCGGCTGATCTCCTCAGCCCTTTGCAACCCTGAGCTCTGCCACTCAGAGGGCACCTCATCTTTGTGTGCTATGCGCCCAAAACAGGAGGAACTGGCAGCAAGAACATGGATCCGTGTTGCTTTGGAATATTGAAAATCTATTTGTCAGGAAGAGTTTGAACCCTAATCAGAAAACGAACTCATTTTGCCACCAAGTTTATGTCCTTGTTCAGCTGTAGCTAGATGAGCTGTTTGTCAAAATGCTCACCAGTGTGCCTTTGGTTTCTAGCGTCAGCTCGAAAATGCCACAGAAACAATGTGTTCGCACCAGCTCCGGCTGAACGCAGTGTGGCCGTGGCTGAGGGCACAGCAGTGAGATGAGACGACCTGTGATTCCTCCATAAATGTAGCGCCGAGAGTGGGCTCTTTGGAAATAGGAATGAATTTTAATTGGCCTGGCCTTGTAGATGGCACAGTCCACCCAGGCCGACCAGCCAGACACACGGAGGCGTCCTCACCCTCGCTATCACCCATCTCCATCTCCTTTCCTGCACCCCAAATCCAGTCCTTCTCACCCCACGAGGCTTGGTTTACAGGCCTTACCGATTCTTTCCTGGACTTCTGGGATCTCTTTGCTTGCAGTCACAGTTCCCCCATTTCACACAATACACACACACACACATACACACACACACCAATGCACACACAACACACACATGAACACGCACACACTCCCTCACCTCCTCTTCCTTCCCCCTCATCCTCTCCCTCTCCTTCTGTGACCGTCTCACCCCCTCTGTCTCTCCCTCTTCTCCCTGGCTCCCAACCATCTTGCACACAGCTGCCAGAGTGAAAATAAAAATCGGATTCAGTCACAGCTTAAATTCTTCAGTGGTCTCCATGCTTTCTGGGACATGAGGACCCAGCCCCTGTTGTCTGCTGGGGAGGCACCCAGGTTGGTGCCAGCTTGGTGCCAGCTTGATGCCAGCATGGTGCCAGCTCCGATGTCAGCTCCTCTGGACCTGGGCACACCTCCTACAACAGGGCAGGTCCCAGACCTGTCCCACCCTGCGGGAGCCACACCTCCCTTTCTCCCACCATTCCCTTCAGCCATGGCACGGGTGAGCAGCCAAGCTCTTCCCTTCAGCTTGTGGAGAATCGCCCTCTCTCTGGTTACTGTCCTCAGGGTCTATTTCACAGTCGGGTTGTGAGTGTGTTGGCTACAGGCATCCCTGTGTCTTCCTTGGGTGTGGGGAGGGCGTGTGTGACAGTCACACCCAGAGGCTTCCCTCTCTGATCTGTAAACAGATGCCGTTGGCAACCACAGGTCATTCAGCGACAAGCTTGGCCTCACCAGCAAGCGGGAGATGCAGCCTGCAGATGAGGTGAAACCAGGTGAGACAACTCTCATCTTGGGCCTGGGGTCGCCTTGTTCACCAACTCCCAGGTGCATGCAGGGGGCAGCAGAGGGTGCCGGGGCACCTGCCACCCACCTGTCCACAGCTGCAGCCCAAGCCTGGCCACAACTTAACTAAGACGATGTGGCCTCATCACACGTCAGCAGCTGCAAACAGAACCTGCAAAGCAGAGACTGCAAGGCGTCCTTCTAGACTGGGAGGTGGTCCAGGCACCAGGGCCTCCAGAAGAGCAGGGTCTTAGGGCGCGGTGGCTCATGCCTGTAATCCCAGCACTTTGGGAGGCTGAGGCGGGTGGATCACCTGAGGTTGGGAGTTCAAGACCAGCCTGGCCAAGATGGCAAAACCCTGACTCTACTAAAAATATAAAAATTAACTGGGCGTGGTGGCGGGCACCTGTAATCCCAGCTACTCGGGAGGCTGAGGCACGAGAATCACTTGAACCCGGGAGGTGGAGGTTGCAGTGAGCCGAGATCGCGGCACTGCACTCCAGACCGGGCGACAGAGCAAGACTCTGTCTCGACAACAGAAAAAGGAAGAGCGAGGCCTTGAACTGGCTCTCTCCCCTCTTCCTCATATTGAACAAGGGCTTTGGAAAGCACAGCTGGGCCTCAGGCTGCTGGGATCACATCATTGACCTGTGGCCCCCACCTCCTCTGTAGGGAGGGGGTGTCCTGGGACACAGAAGCCACCCTGCACGAGTCGTGAATGTTGGTCTTTTCTCTTTTCTAGGAAGCTTTGACAGGTCCATGGCTGAGAGCAATATTGTGCATACAATAGTTGAGTTCCTGTCTTTCTTGCATCTCAAAGGTATGTGAAATATCAGCAACGTAACATTCACCTCTTAGCACGCTAGAGGCAGAAAAGGCCCGTGGAGAAGAGAACAACAGAGTCCCACCAGCAAGTAGCCAATGACCCATCTAGAAACCATGTCTTGTCTGGCTGTGCGTCAGGATGACAGAGCATGTGACACTAGAGCTAGCTCCAGGGGGCTGGGAGGGTGGCATGGGGCATGCCACCATCCGTGGGGGCCATCAGGCCAGCGCTGCTCCCAGGAAGAGAGTGGGTCTTAGGGTGCAGCTCCATCTACTGGAACTGTATCTATTCACATGGTGACACACCTGTTAGGGCACAGGTGTACTACAGGGCAGGCTCTTGTGAGCTGTTCTAAACCTTCTTTCCTTTCTTTTCTCTTTTCCTTTCCTCCCTCCCTCCCTCCCTCCCTCCCTCTCTCTCTCTCTTTCTTTCTTTCTTCTTTCTTTCTTTTCTTTCCCTCTCTCTCCTCTCCTCTCCTCTCCTTCCTTCCCTCCTTTCCTTCTTTCTTTCCTCTTCTTTTTTCTTTCTTTCCTTTTTCAGTCTCACTCTGTGGCCCAGGCTGGAGTGCAGTAGTTTCATCCCAGCTCACTGCAACCTCCGCCTCCTGGGCACCAGTGATTCTCATGCCTCAGACTCCCGAGTAGCTGGGACAACAGGCACGCACCGCCATGCCCGGCTAATTTTTGTATTTTTAGTAGAGGCGGGGTTTCATCATGTTGGCCAGGCTGGTCTTGAACCCCTGGCCTTAAGTGATCTGCCATCCTCAGCCTCCCAAAGTGCTGGATTACAGGCGTGAGCCACTGCACCCGGCCCTAAACCATATTTTGTAAGCACGGGAAATTACTAGGAGCCCATATCTTAGACTGCAGTGTTTCTCTATGCGGCCCTCCTGCCAGCAGGCTGCCTTGAAATCTGACTGGAAAGGCTCTGATCCTGCCTTCCAGTGTCTTTGGCAAACCCCGGGGATGAGGAGGCCTCACACACACTGTGCTTGGCGGTCCTTCCATGATGGGCATCTGGCCTTGATCAGATATTGCAACTGCAGCAGTGGAGGGAGCCCCGAAAGCGGCCGGTGCTCTGAGAGTTAACAGGGAGGCGGGGGTGGGGAGGAGGGATGGACTGCTTTGCTTTTTCTCTCCAGCAGAGACCTTCTCCTGGAGCTCTGAGTGCTGTCGAGGAGGCGGGGTGGGAAGGAGGGGTGGACCGCTTTTTCTCTCCAGTGGAAACCTTCAGCTGCACATCACAGCTTTGTCCGGCTTGGAAAATCAAGGCTGATTCCTGGGCTTGTTTTTGATCAGGGTGCTTTTCACTTGCAGTGTTATGGGGCTCTATAGGTAGTGACGGGGAGAGCAGGGGAGAGGGGAGAGGTGTGAGGGCAGGGCAGGGAGACTGACAGAGGTCCTAGAAAAGTCGGTGTTCAGTGTTTGTTAGAAATCCCAAAACCGGGTCGCCAAGTTCCCTCTGTTGGAGCCTCTGGGAGAAAGCCGGGATGACTTTTCCTACAAGTGGCAGACAGACTCTGCCAGATTTTTGTTTGTTTTTAATTTTGTAACGTGGAAATTATTTCCTTAGGAGATACCAACTTTCGTTATTCGGATGGGAGTTATACCTCTTTAAAGCCTGAATGTAAATGTCTGACAGTTTTACGTGCTTACTAGGTGTAGGAGTTAATCATTACAGAGTGAGAAGTGCAGAATGCTGCACCCGGTCCTGGGTTTGATCCCGTACGGATCTTCCCGCTCTACGCGTCATGGGCGTCATTCTCTCACGTGCGCGTTCAGAGCTGGCTGCTCAAGTGCGGCTCTTTCCTTCGCAGAGGCCGGGGCCCTCGACGGCCTCCCGGATGTCCCCGCCGCAGCCTCCCTGGATGACACCGAGCGCTCCTGAGAGCCTCCTGTGCGTTGTAATCTCAAGTCAAACCTTAAGATGATAGATGATAATCTTAGCCCAATTTACGCAGAGTCAGCTCTTCTCGTTCTCCTTCCCCGATGCTGTGTTACCACTTAAGATTTTCTTTTGGCATTTTATTTTGAGTGGCAAAATAAAGAACAGCAATTACTTGCCCTTGTCTTCTTCTTTGACACTTCTGTCTCTTCACCAGCGCCACCCACGGGTTTCACAAGATAAAGCTTGATCATAGTCACATGGATTAGACATGAATTTTAAACCCATATTCCACCATCAGGAGCGTCTGAGACACCACCTCTCCTTGCATGTCCAGAGGCGTAAAGTTATCTCAATGTTAAGTCGAGTCCAATGTAACGATGAAGGGAAGTGTGTTACTGAGATGAACAAAACCATGAAACAGACAGAACTCCTGAGCTCGTGGAGCTGATCTTTCAGGGAGATGGGAACGAAGCACATGACGACAACCTTAAGCAGATGGGTGGGTTGCGTGGAGCTCGTGGACGTGGTCAGTGCTGAGAACAGATGTGTCGGCAGGGTGGGAAGGCCAGGATCAAGGGCCAGGAGCGAGGTAGGAGAGGAGAGCCGGGCGAGCAGGTGGAAAGATAAGAGCAGGAGGTGTGCGCCGGGACAGTGCTGAGTGAAGGAAGGTGTGAGGGAACCATCTCCTGACATGACAGAGACTGGATCTTTTGAGCAGAAATAAAAAGATCACTCCAGAAGATCCAGAAAGAAGGCAGGCGGCCAGGCGCATGATGGCTCACGCCTGTAATCCTGGCACTTTGGGAGGCTGAGGTGGGTGGATCACTGGAGGTCGGGAGTTCGAGACCAGCCTGGGCAACGTGGTGAAACCCCATCTCTATTAAAAATACAAAAATCTTCTGGGGGTGGTGGTGCGTGCCAGTAATCCCAGCTACTCTGGAGGCTGAGGTAGGAGAATCGTTTGATCCTGGGAGGTGGAGGTTGCAGGAAGTGGAGATCGCACTGTTGTACTCCAGGCTGGGAAACAGAGAGATTCTGTCTCAAAAAAAAAAAAAAAAAAAAAAAAGCCAGACATTTCTGTTAACGTAAAAGGTGGTGTGCAGGCCTTTTGGATTCACCGGAGCCGGCCGTGTGGTGGGAATGGGAGGTGGCTTCCCAGTTTCCGCCATTGGCAGTTTCAAGAGGCACAGAGCCCTAGCAGCCCTCTCCCTGCTCGGTGACCAACCCCCAACCCCGCTGTGCCTCAGCTTGGCCCCCCAGCTCCACCCAGCTCCCTCCCGAACCTGCAGGCTCCACGCTCACACTCAGTGGCTGTGGGTCTCCTACACTTCAGACTGCTCCCAGCCCGGAGGTAGAGACGCCACCCACCTGGTGGATGAAACGTCTGGGCTCACTCTCACTCCCTGTTCACTGTCCACATTTATCCTCTTACATATTAAAAAAAATCTCTTTAGGTCCAGGCACAGTGGCTCACGCCTGTAATTCAAGCACTTTGGGAGGCCAAGGCAGGCGGATCACCTGAGGTCAGGAGTTTGAGACCAGCCTGGCCAACATGGAGAAACCCCATCTCTACTAAAAATACAAATTAGCCGGGTGTCGTAGCGCATGCTTGTAACCACAGCGCTTCAGGAGGCTGAGGCAGGAAAATCGCTGGAGCCTGGGAGGTGGAGGTTGCGGTGAGCCAAGATTGAGCCATTGCATAAAACTCCGTCTTAAAAAAAAAAAAAAAAAAAAAGAAACTCTTTAGTTCTTCAACTTGGGCAGGCATCAGGATTCCCGAGGCCCTGTCATAAGGCAGTGGCCAGGTCTCTCTCCCCAGGGCGTCTGAGCGGGAAGGGCTGGGGGTGCTAGAGCTGGGCCCCCAGTGAGCTTCCTGTCGCTGCCACTGCTCGCTGGAGGCCTGGGCACACATCCCTCCCAAGGCCGAGGGAGCTCCTGGCAGGGAGGAGGTGGGCAAGTGGGTGTGCCTGGGGACCACACCTCGGCCTCTGGGCTCCAGCCCCACGTGCGCAGCCTGTTTTGTCTGGTCTTCCTGTAGCCTTTGCCTGCAAATCCAGCGGCCATGGACACTGTCTCTGCCTCAGCCTGCCCCACAGCCTCCTGCACTCAGTCCTGCAGACCCCACCACTGCAGCCCCACAGCCTGCTGCACTCAGTCCTGCAGACCCCACCACTGCAGCCCCACAGCCTCCTGCACTCAGTCCTGCAGACCCCACCACTGCAGCCCCACAGCCTCCTGCACTCAGTCCTGCAGACCCCACC
>PVKV010010704.1:35946-74562 GCA_004027835.1 Alouatta palliata | reverse complement strand
CTCACCGCAACCTCCGCCTCCTGGGTTCAAGCAATTCTCCTGCCTCAGCCTCCCGAGTAGCTGGGACTACAGGCACGTGCCACCATGCCCAGCTAATTTTTTTGTATTTTTAGTAGAGACGGGGTTTCACCATGTTGACCGGGATGGTCTCGATCTCTTGACCTCGTGATCCACCCGCCTCGGCCTCCCAAAGTGCTGGCATTACAGGCGTGAGCCACCGCGCCCGGCCTTTGCACAGGATTCTTGATTTCCCCCTGCATCCTTTTCTCTTCAGGAAAGAAAGAGGGGAAATGTTTTAATTCTGTGTTGAACATACGAATTATTAATTGCTACCACTTCATATTGAAGTGTTTATCTCTTTGTTTCTAACCAGCTGAAGAAAACTACAGAGGAACTAAATGAAGCTTTGTCAGCAAAGGAAGAAATTGCTCAAAGATGCCATGAATTGGATATGCAGGTAAGAGATTTGGTCTGTGCACCACCTTTGAAATGTGCCACCATAAGTACCACTAAATGTGCTGTGTACTGCCATGTAGTACATCTTTTAAAAATTTTATTTATTTATTTATTTATTTATTTAGAGACAGAGTCTCCCTCTTGTCTCCAAGGCTGGAGTGCAATGGCGCAGTCTCGACTCACTGCAACCTCCCACTCCCAGGTTCAAGCGATTCTTTTGACTCAGCCTCCTGAGTAACTGGGATTACAGGCGCAAGCCACCACACCTGGCTAATTTTTGTATTTTTAGTAGAGGCAGGGTTTCACCATGTTGGGCATGCCCATCTCGAATGCCTGACCTCAGGTGATCTGCCCGCTTTGGCCTCCCAAAGTGCTGGGATTATAGGCATGAGCCACCGCACTTGGCCTTAATTTTATTTTTTTGAGACAGTCTCGCTGCGCCACCCAGGCTGGAGTGGAATGGCGTGATCTGGGCTCACTGCAACCTCTGCTTCCTGATTCAAGTGATTTCTCCTGTGTTAGCCTCCCAAGTAGCTGGGACTACAGATGCCTGCCACCATGCCTGGTCTTGAACTCCTGACCCTCTGATCTTCCCGCCATGGCCTCCCAAAGTGCTGGGATTACAGGTGTCAGCCATGACACCCGGCAGTGCATCTTAACTATAATGCAACCCTTTTTTAGGGGAAAAAAAGGCGGGGCACAGTGACTCACACTTGTAATCCCAGCATTTTGGGAGGCCAAGGTGGGCAGGTCACTTGAGATGAGGAGTTCGAGACAAGCCTGGCCAATGTGGTGAAACACTGTTTCTACTAAAAATACAAAAATTAGCTGGGCATGGTGGCAGGCGCCTATAATCCCAGCTACTTGGGAGGCTGAGGCAGGGGAATCACTTGAGCCTGGGAGGTGGAGATTGCAGTGAGCCAAGACCACGCCATTGCACTGCAGCCTCAGAGACAGTGAGTCCAGCTCAAAAAAAAAAAAAAAGAGAGAGAGAGGTTAGAGTAAGTATAGTATTGCAGCTTAAAGTCCTTTTTTTCTGGCCTTTCTGGGTTCCCTAGATAAAAGCCAGCTACTCGCGAATAAGCCCTAAAGTAAATCCTATGAATGCAGACCTTCCTGGGACCTATGCTGTTCACTGATCTTTTTTTTTTTTTTCCCTGAGACGGAGTCTTGCTCTGTCGCCAGGCTGGAGTGCAGTGGTGCAATCTCGGCTCACTGCAACCTCCGCCTCCTGGGTTCAAGTGATTCTTGCGCCTCAGCCTCCCGAGTTGATGGGACTATAGGTACATGCAAACACACCTGGCTAATTTTTTTTTTAAATTGCATTTTAGGTTTTGGGGTACATGTGAAGAACATGTAAGATTGTTGCATAGGTACACACATGGCAGTGTGATGTGCTGCCTTCCTCCCCATCACCTATATCTGGCATTTCTCCCTATGCTATCTCTCCCTAACTCCCCAACCCCCACTGTCCTTCCCCTATTTCCCACCAACAGACCCCAGTGTGTGATGCTCCCCTCCCTGTGTCCATGTGTTCGCATTGTTCAACACCCACCTATGAGTGAGAGTATGCGGTATTTGATTTTCTGTTCTTGTGTCAGTTCGCTGAGAATGATGGTTTCCAGGTTCATCCATGTCCCTGCAAAGGACACAAACTCATCGTTTTTTATGGCTGCATAGTATTCCATGTTGTATATGTGCCACATTTTCCCTGTCCAGTCTATCATCGATGGCCATTCGGGTTGGTTCCAGGTCTTTGCTATTGTAAACTGTGCTGCAGTGAACATTCGTGTGCATCTGTCCTTATAGCAGAACAATTTATAATCCTTTGAATATATACCCAGTAACGGGATTGCTGGGTCAAATGGAATTTCTATTTCTAGGTCCTTGAGGAATCTCCATACTGTCTTCCATAATGGCTGAACTAATTTACACTCCCACCAACAGTGTAAAGTGTTCCTATTTCTCCACATCCTCTCCAGCATCTGTTGTCTCCAGATTTTTTAATGATCACCATTCTAACTGGCATGAGATGGTATCTCAATGTAGTTTTGATTTGCATTTCTCTAATGACCAGTGATGATGAGCATTTTTTCATATGTTTCTTGGCCTCATGTATATCTTCGCTTGTAAAGTGTCTGTTCATGTCCTTCGCCAACTTTTGAATTGGCTTATTTGTTTTTTTCTTGTAAATCTGTTTTAGTTCTTTGTAGATTCTGGATTATCAGCCCTTTGTCTGATGGGTAGATTGCAAAAGTTTTTTCCCATTCTATTGGTTGCCGATTCACTCTAATGACTGTTTGTTTTGCTGTGCAGAAGCTGTGGAGTTTGATTAGGTCCCATTTGTCTATTTTGGCTTTTGTTGCCGATGCTTTTGGTGTTTTAGTCATGAAGTCCTTGCCTACGCCTATGTCCTGAATGGTTTTGCCTAGATGTTCTTCTAGGGTTTTTATGGTGTTAGGTCTTATGTTTAAGTTTTTAATCCATCTGGAGTTAATTTTAGTGTAAGGTGTCAGGAAGGGGTCCAGTTTCTGCTTTCTGCACATGGCTAACCAGTTTTCCCAACACCATTTATTAAACAGGGACTCCTTTCCCCATTGCTTGTTTTTGTCAGCATTGTCAAAGATCGGATGGTTTTAGATGTGTTGTGTTGCCTCGGAGGCCTCTGTTCTCTTCCATTGGTCTGTATCTCTGTTTTGGTACCAATACCATGCTGTTTTGATTACTGTAGCCTTGTAGTATAGTTTGAAGTCTGGTAGTGTGATGCCTCCTGCTTGTTTTTTGCTTAGAATTGACATGGCTATGTGGGCTCTCTTTTGGTTTCATATGAAGTTTAAGGTGTTTTTTTCCAGTTCTGTGAGGAAGGTCATTGGTATCTTGATGGGGATAGCGTTAAATCTGTAAATTACTTTGGGCAGTATGGCCATTTTCACGATATTGATTCTTCCTAGCCATGAACGTGGAATGTTTCTCCACCTGTTTGTGTCCTCTCTTATTTTGTTGAGCAGTGGTTTGTAGTTCTCCTTGAAGAGGTCCTTTACATCCTTTGTTAGTTGTATTCCTAGGTATTTTATTCCCTTTCTAGCAATTGTGAATGGCAGTTCGTTCTTGATGTGGCTCTCTTTAAGTCTGTTATTGGTGTATAGGAATGCTTTTGATTTTTGCACATTGATTTTGTATCCTCAGACTTTGCTAAAGTTGCTTATCAGTTTCAGGAGATTTTGGGCTTAGACAATGGGGTCTTCTAGATATACAATCATGTCATCTGCAAATAGAGACAATTTGACTTCCTCCTTTCCTATTTGAATACCCTTTATTTCTTTTTCTTGCCTGATTGCTCTGGCTAGAACTTCCAATACTACATTGAATAGGAGTGGTGAGAGAGGGCATCCTTGTCTAGTGCCAGATTTCAAAGGGAATGCTTCTAGTTTTTGCCCATTCAGTATGATATTGGCTGTTAGTTTCTTGTAAATAGCTTTTATTATTTTAAGATACGTTCCTTCAATACCTAGTTTATTGAGGGTTTTTAGCATAAAGGGCTGTTGAATTTTGTCAAAGGCCTTCTGTGCATCAATTGAGATAATCATGTGGGTTTTGTCTTTGGTTCTGTTTATGTGGTGAATTATGTTTATAGACTTGCGTATGTTGAACCAGCCTTGCATCCCTGGGATGAAGCCTACTTGATCATGGTGGATAAGCTTTTTGACGTGCTGTTGCAATCGGTTTGCCAGTATTTTATTGAAGATTTTTGCATCTATGTTCATCATGGATATTGGCTTGAAGTTTTCTTTTCTTGCTGAGTCTCTGCCAGGTTTTGGTATCAGGTTGATGTTAGTCTCATAAAATGATTTGGGAAGGAATCTCTCGTTTTGGATTGTTTGGAATAGTTTTAGAAGGAATGATACCAGCTCCTCTTTGTATGTCTGGTAGAATTCAGCTGTGAATCCGTCTGGACCTGGGCTTTTTTTGGGTGGTAGGCTCTTAATTGCTGCCTCAACTTCAGACCTTATTATTGGTCTATTCAGGGTTTCGACTTCTTCCTGGTTTAGGCTTGGGAGGAGGCAAGTGTCCAGGAATTTATCCATTTCCTCCAGGTTTACTAGTTTATGTGCATAGAAATGTTTGTAATAATCTCTGATGATGGTTTATATTTCTGTGGTGATATCCCCTTTATTGTTTTTTATTGCATCTATTTGATTCTTCTCTCTTTTCTTTTTCATTAATCTGGCTAGTAGTCTATTTTGTTGATCTTTTAGAAAAACCAGCTCCTGGATTTATTGATTTTTTGAAGGGTTTTTTGTGTCTCTATCTCCTTCAGTTCTGCTCTGATCTTAGTTATTTCTTGCCTTCTGCTGGGTTTTGAGTTTTTTTGGTCTTGCTCCTCTAGCTCTTTCAATTTTGATGATAGGGTATCAATTTTAGATCTTTCCTTGCTTCTCATGTGGGCATTTATTGCTATATATTTTCCTCTAGAGACTGCTTTAAATGTGTCCCAGAGATTCTAGTATGTTGTGTCTTTGTTCTCGTTGGTTTCGAAGAACATCTTTATTTCTGCCTTCATTTCATTGTTTATCCAGTCAACATTCAAGAGCCAGTTGTTCCATTTCCATGAAGCTGTGCGGTTCTGAGTTAGTTTCTGAATTCTGAGTTCTAACTTGATTGCACTGTGGTCTGAGAGACTGTTTGTTATGATTTCCGTTCTTTTGCATTTGCTGAGGAATTATTTACTTCCAATTATATGGTCAATTTTAGAGTAGGTGTGATGTGGTGCTGGGAAGAATGTATATTCTGTGGATTTGTGGTGGAGAGTTCTGTAAATGTCTATTAGGTTTGCTTGGTCCAGGTCTGAGTTCAAGTCCTGAATATCCTTGTTAATTTTCTGTCTCGTTGATCTGTCTAATATTGACAATGGGGTGTTAAAGTCTCCCACTATTATTGTGTGGGAGTCTAAGTCTCTTTGTAAGTCATTAAGAACTTGCTTTTAATGTATCTGGGTGCTCCTGTATTGGGTGCGTATATATTTAGGATCATTAGGTCTTGTTGCATTGATCCTTTTACTATTATGTAATGCCCTTCTTTGTCTCTTTTGATCTTTGTTGGTTTAAAGTCTGTTTTATCAGAGATGAGAATTGCAACTCCTGCTTTTTTTTGCTCTCCATTTGCTTGGTAAATCTTCCTCCATCCCTTTATTTTGAGCCTTTGTGTATCCTTGCATGTGAGATGGGTTTCTTGGATACAGCACACCGATGGGTTTTGATTTTGTATCCAATTTGCCAGTCTGTGTCTTTTGAGCGGGGCGTTTAGCCAGTTTACATTTAGGGTTAATATTGTTATGTGTGAATTTGATCCTGCCATTTTGATGCTAACTGGCTGTTTTGCCCATTAGTTGATGCAGTTTCTTCGTTGTGCTGATGCTCTTTACCATTCGGTATGTTTTTGGAGTGTCTGGTACTGGTTGTTCCTTTCTATGTTTAGTGCCTCTTTCAGGAGCTCTTGTAAAGTAGGCCTGGTGGTGATGAAATCTCTATGTACTTGCTTCTTCGCAAAGGATTTTATTTTTCCTTCACTTATGACGGTTAGTTTGGCTGGATATGAAATTCTGGGTTGAAAGTTCTTTCTTTGAGGATGTTGAATATTGGCCCCCACTGTCTTCTGGCTTGTAGGGTTTCTGCTGAGAGATCTGCGTGAGTCTGAGGGGCTTCCCTTTGTGGGTAACCTGACCTTTCTCTCTGGCTGCCCTGAGCATTTTCTCCTTCATTTCAACCCTGGTGAATCTGACGATCATGTGCCTTGTGGTTGCTCTTCTTGAGGAATATCTTTGTGGTGTTCTCTGTATTTCCTGGACTTGAATGTTGGCCTGCCTTGCTAGGTTGGGGAAGTCTTCCTGGATAACATCCTGAAGAGTATTTTCCAGCTTGGATTCATTCTCTCCATCACATTCAGGTACACCTATCAAACGTAAATTAGGTCTTTTCACATAGTCCCACATTTCTTGGAGACTTTGTTCATTCCATTTTACCCTTTTTTCCTCTAATCTTGCCTTCTTGTTTTATTTCATTGAGTTGATCTTTGACCTCTGATATCCTTTCTTCTGCTTGGTCAATTCAGCTGTTGAAACTTGCGTATGCTTCACGAAGTTCTTGTGTTGTGTTTTTCAGCTCCATCGATTCACTTATATTCCTCTCTAAGTTGTTCTCATTAGCATTTCGTCAAACCTTTTTTCAAGGTTCTTAGTTTCTTTGCATTGGGTTAGAACATGTTCTTTTAGCTCACAGAAGTTTCTTATTGTCTGCCTTCTGAAGCCTGATTCTGTCAATTCATCACACTCATTCTCCATCCAGCCTTGTTCCTTTGCTGGTGAGGAGTTGTGATCTCTTGTAGGAGGAGAAGTGTTCTGGTTTCGGATGTTTTCATCCTTTTTGCACTAGTTTCTTCTCATCTTTCTGTATTTATCCACCTGTTGTCTTTGTAGTTGTGAACTTTCAGATTGGGTCTCTGAGTGGACATCCAGTTTGTTGATGATGAAGTTATTTCTTTCTGTTTCTTAGTTTTCCTTCTAACAGTCAGGCCCCTCTGCTGTAGGACTGCTGAGGTCCACTCCAGGCCCTCCTTGCCTGGGGATCACCTGCAGCGGCTGCAGAACAGTAAGGGTTGCTGCCTGTTTCTTCTTCTGCTGTCTTTGTCCCAGAAGGATACCTGCCTGATGTCAATCTGAGCTCTCCTTTATGAGGTGACTGTTTGGATATATGGGGGTCAGGGAGCTGCTTGAGGAGACTGTCCTTTATAGGAGCTCAAGTGCTGAGCTGTGAGCTCCGTTGTTCATTCAGAGCTGCTGGGCAGGTACATTTAAGTCTGCTGCAGCAGAACACATAACCCCCCCCCTTTTTTTTTCCCAGGTGCTCTTTCCTGGGGAGTTAGGGCTTTATTTATGAGTTTCTATTGTGCTGCTGCCTTTTTTTAGAGCTGCCCTGTCCAGCGAGGAGGCAGCCTAGTCACTGTCTGCCTGCAGAGACTTTGCTGAGCTGCTGTGGGCTCCACCCAGCTGCTGTGTAAACTTCCCTGAAGTCCTGTTTATACGGGTGTAGTTAGAACTGCCTTTGCAATGGCGGCCCACCTCTGTGTTGGCAGATTCTGTCTGTAATGGTGGGCTGCCTCAGCAATGGCGGATTACCTCTGTAGTTGTAGAGGGCCTCGGTAATGGCGGATGTCCCTCCCCCTCAGAGCTGGACTGTACTGGGTTCAGCTGTGCTTGGTATAAAACTCTTAATCCAGAGTGTTTTAGATTGCTGTTTTTTTGTGGGGGTGGGACCAGCCGAGCCTGATCACCTGGCTCCCTGCCTCAAAGCGTTTTTTTTTTTTTGTTTTTTTTTTTAGTTGAATGGTCAACTTGTCTCCCAGGTGTGCCAGTCGCCTGTTGAAAAGGCGCCGGGATCTGTGTGATTTCCCGTGCAGTGACTCACTGTGCCTGTGCAGGCTGAAACAGCCGCGCTGAGATTCGTGGTGCTTTTTTGCCCCGGAATCTCCTGGCCTGGCTCCCTGTTTCAGTCCCTTTTCTATCAGTTGAATGGGCGACTGTGTCTTCCCAGAGCTCTAATTGCCAGCTAAAACGGTGTCGGGACCCGTGTATTTTGTACGGAGAACCACTGCGCCGGGGTGTTGGCCAAAACAGCCGGGCAGGCGGAAACAGCCGCGCTGGCAACCCGTGGGGCTCCTCCACCTGGGAATCTCCTGGTCTGTGGGCAATAAAAATCTGTGTGGAAATGCAGTGTCCACTCACCCTGCACTCTTTTGCTGGGAGCTGCAATCCTGAGCTGTTCCTATTCGGCCATCTTGGATCTGTCCCCCAGCTAATTTTTGTATATTTAGTAGAGATGGGGTTTCACCATGTTGGCCAGGATGATCTCGATCTCTTGCCCTCGTGATCTACCTACCTCGGCCTCCCAAAGTGCTGGGATTACAGGCGTGAGCTACCATGCCTGGCCACTGATTCTTAAATACAAATAATAACCTGCATTTCAAAAGAGAAAAGGATCAATATAAACAGAAAACTAGCCCTAGAGGAAGTAGAGAAATTTTAGGGAATAGGAGAGATTTTTGTTTAATCTATTTAATACCCTCAATGAATATATTGCACCTATAAAATATGAACAAGATGCTGTTTTAAAAAGGAAAAATCAGGCTGGGTGTGGTGGCTCACACTTGTAATCCCAGGACTTTAGGAGGCCAAGGCAGGTGAATCACCTGAGGTCAGGACTTCAGCCTGGCCAACAGGATGAAACCCTGTCTCTACTAAAAATACGGAAATTAGCCAGGTATGGTGGTGTGCACCTATAATCCTAGCTACTCAGGAGGCTGCGGCAGGAGAATTGCTTGAACCCAGGAGGCAGAGGGTGAAGTGAGCCAAGATCATGCCACTGTACTCCAGCCTGGATAATGGAACAAGACCTGAAAAAAAAAAACACCAAAGGAAAATCAAAGCTAAAGAAACTCTTAAGTATATAAAAATAAAACTGTTGAGCTGAACATAGTAGTTCACTCTTGTAGTCCCATCTACTCAGGAGCATGAAACAGGAGGATCATTTGAGCCTGGGAGTTCAAGGCTACAGTGAGCTATGATTGTACCACTGCATTCCAGCCTGGGTGACAGATTGAGACCATGTCTCTAAAAAATGTTTTTTAAGTAAAATTGTCAAAACGAAAAAATTCAAGAGAACAATTAAAGATGAAGTTGAGAAAATCTTTCACAAGCAATAGACAAAAGTAAGATTATTTGTCTGGAATTTACTTTGACTAAAGAGGGGGATAAGGGAATGGATTGACGTACATGAGAAACATAGTTGGCCATGTTTTGGTACTTGTTATTGCTGGCTTATGCATAGGTATAGTTCATAATACTTTGCAAGAGAAGAAGCATTTTGCTTTGAAAGGCATTTGAGTTAGTCATTGCATTGTGTGCATATAGAAGAAAGTAATCACATCATACTTGTTGGGTTATCTAGGAAATAATATTTACATAGTCATAATGTAAGTGCTGTTAATTGCATTTTAGATTTTAGAATTCATATACAAATGCTAAGAGTTATAATAAATAATATTTTATTTTTATAAGCAGAATATAAATATCTTTAATAATATAAAATTAAATTTATATATGGGGATTGGCAAACTACAGCTTGCCGTCTGTTTCTACAAATACAATTTTATCATAGCTCCTTTATTTACATATTATCTGTGGTTGTTTTCATGCTGCAATGACAGAGTTGAGTACTTGCCTAAAACATTTACAATATGGTTCTTTACACCAGAAAGTTTGACAGTCCCAGGTACGAACAGACTGCAAAATGAATGACAGTGTTGCAGAGAGGTTATAAGAAGAAAAGGGGTAGCCCTACAGCATGTTTTGCTGTGCAGAAAACAGCAACACAGTCATAAGCATGTTCTCTAATGTAAACCTTATTGGTTTTCAACATTTAGAATTGTCCTATAGAGAAACATTATTGTAAAAGTTAAGATGCCAGTGATAGAGTTTGAGAGTAAAACAGGAGTGATAAAGGAAAGGGAGAGCCAGAAATGATGGCTTTCCTCCTACCAAGTAGGGTATCTAGAACCACTTCTCCAAGGAGACAGTCATTACAATGGCTGGCTGCTCCTTGTCATGCAACCTCAGCTTAAAAATCACCTGATTGATTTGTCATAAAATGTCAGGCACTTAGATGCATCAGGCACTAAAGTAGGTCTAAAGTAGGTCTCTTCAGGAAGGCCTTCTGTGGTTGAGCAATCCAAAATAATCACCCAGTCATTTCTGTTGTTCTTATTTTAACCCTCAGTGTAGTAGGCTGTTTTTTGTATTGCTATAAGGAAATACCCAAGGCTGGGTAATTCATAAAGAAAAGACGTTTAATTGGCTCACAGTTCTGCAGGCTTTCTAGCATGGCTCCAGCATCTGCTTCTGGTGAGGGCCTCAGGAAGCTTCCAATCATGGCAGAAGGCAAAGGGGAAGCAGCTGTGTCACAAGGCGAGAGCAGGAGCAAGGGGTGGAAAGGTGCCACACACTTTTAAATAACCAGGTCTTGCAAGAACTAACTCACTTATGAGGACAGCACCAAACCATTCATGAGTGATCCAATGCCATGATCCAGACACCTCCCACCAGGCCCCACCCCTAACATTCAGGACAACATTTCAACATGAGATTTGGAAGGGGTCAATATCCAAACCATATCACTCTGCATAGCACTTCCTATTCTAGTTTTTACATGTATTTATTAATTCACTTTCTTGTGCAATGATTTATTTTTATTTATATGTTATAATTTTTTTCAAATATATAACATATAAGTAAGAATTTTCCTTTTTTCATCACTGTATTCCTTGCACTTAGAAAAGTGTAACCATACCTAGAACATAGTATGTGAGTGAGTTAATAAGTGGGTTGGTGAGTGAGTGAAATGAATCCATAAGCAGTTTAAAGTTCCAGAGGTGATCAGTGAAGGAAGTCAGAATAGTGATTAACTACATTCGTGGTTAGGAAGGAATGGCACAAGTTGCTATAATCAAACATGTCAGAGGAGAGAGTCACTAGATAATGTCTAATGATAAATCAAGAAATAATTGTGTGTAACATTATTTAGATATGTAAAGTAACAACCCAAAGCAATAAAATTAGGAGCAGTAAAAATTAGTCTCTGGAGAGTGGGAAAACTCCATAGGAAACTATAGCTTTTCACTATAAGCTCCTTTGCTTTGTTATTTTTTAAATTAATCATGTTTATGTTTGTTTTGTTTTTTGAGGCAGGGTCTCACTCTGTCACCCAGGCTGGAGTGCAGTGGTGCAATCTTGGCTCACTACAACCTCCGCCTCCTGAGCTAAAGCAATCCTCCCAGCTCAGCCTTTGAATAGCAGGGACTACAAGCGCACACCACCACAGCCAGCTAATTTTTTTATTTTTTGTAGAGTTGGGGTTGCACCGTGTTGCCCAGGCTGGTCTTGAACTCCTGAGCTCCAGTGATCTGCCTGCCTCTGCCTCCCAAAGTGCTGGGATTACAGGTGTGAGCCACCACGCCTGGATCATCATTTTGTTTTTTGAGACAGAGTCATGCTCTGTCATTAAGGCTGAAGTGAAATGGCATGATCACAGCTTGCTGCAGTTAACTTCCTGGGCTCAAGTGATCCTACAGCCTTAGCCTTCCAGATAGCTGGGCCATAGGCATGTGCCACCAGGCTTGGGTAATTTTTTTTTTTTTTTGGTAGAGATGGGGTCTTGTTATGCTACCCAGGCTGATCTCAAACTCCTGGCTCCAAGCAGTCCTACCACTTTGGCCTCCCAAAGTGCTGGGATTATAAGCGTGAGCCACTGTACCTGGCCTGTTTTGTTTTCTGAAACAGGGTCTTGCTCTGTCATCCGGGATGGAGTGCATTGGTATGATCATGGCTAACCGCAGCCTCGACCTCTTGGACTCGAGCGATCCCCCTGCCTCAACCTCCTGAGTAGCGGGGACCACAGACATTCACCACCACACCTAGCTAATTTTTTATTTTTTGTGGAGACAGTGTCTCACTGTGTTGCCCAGGCTGTTCTCCAACTCCTAGCTCAAGTACTCCTCCTCCCTCAGCCTCCCAAAGTGCTAGGATTATAGGCATGAGCCACCATGCCAGCCAGTTTATGTTTTTGAAATGTGATTCTTTTTGTCTGTGTGTAAAAAGGAGTTCTGCCATATATATTGACTTTTTTTTTTGTCTGACTCCTTACATTATTTTGAGATCATCTACGTTGTAGCTATATATCATTAAATTTTTTATTGCTGAGTAGTATTCTTTTATACAGGTTGAGTATTCCATATCTGAAATTGGGGATATTTTTGGATTTGGGGATATTCGCATTATATACTTACTGGTTGAACGTCCTAAATCCAAAAATCCAAAAGCTAAAGCAGCTCCGATGAGCATTTCTGTTGTCATATGGGTGCTCAGAAATGTTCAGATTTTGAAGCATTTTGGAGTTTGGATTTTTGGATTTGGGATCTTCAACCCATGTGGATATACTGCAAATCATTTATCCATTTGTTTGTTGGCAGATGTTTGGGTGGTTTCCAGTTTTTCTCTATTACAAATGAAGGTGCTATAAACATTCTTCCTAAGTCTTTGTGTGGGCATATACTTTTATTTCTCTTGAGTAAATACCTAGGAATAGGATGGCTAAATCAGTCACATGGTAGTTACATGTTTAATTCTTTAAGAAACTGCTAAACTATTTTCCAAAGTGCTTGAAACATTTTGTATTCTCACCAGAAGTTTCTTTGCCAACACTTGGTACAGTCCGTCTTTTTAATTTTATTTATTCTAGTGGGAGTGTAGTTATATAAATTGTGATTTTAATTTGCATTTTCTTGATAACTAATGATTACTTATTTGTGTGCTTATTAGCCATCTCTATATTTTTCTGGTGAGTCATTTTTTCAAATATGAAATGAATGAATTGTTACTCTTACATCTTGCTCTGCATGTGCAGTATTCCAAAATGACATAAATGTTTTAAGTGGAGATTTATTGTACTTCTTTAAAAATAGGCTTTAATTTATAATGGTAATAATAATCCACAAGTGATTGAGCTTGATGCCAATGTTATTGGAGGAAATAACTGCCATCGTCCTGTATTCCAATAGGTTGCAGCATTGCAGGAAGAGAAGAGTAGTTTGTTGGCAGAGAATCAGGTATTAATGGAAAGACTCAATCAATCTGATTCTATAGAAGATCCTAACAGTCCAGCAGGAAGAAGGCATTTGCAGCTCCAGACTCAATTAGAACAGCTCCAAGAAGAAACATTCAGGTAAAAGACAACTCATTAAAATGATTTTTAAAAATTTGTTAGCTGTCATTTAAAGTTAAGTATATATTGGCTGGGCACGGTGGCTCACACCTGTAATCCCAGCACTTTGGGAGGCTGAGGCAGGCAAATCACCTGAGGTCAGGGATTCGAAACCAGCCTGGCTAACATGATGAAACTCCGTCTCTACTAAAAATATGAAAATTAGCCAGGCGTGAAGGCAGGTGCCTATAATCCCAGCTACTTGGGAGGCTGAGATACCAGAACTGCTTGAACCGGGGGTGTGGAGATTGCAGTGAGTCAAGATTGTGCCATTGCACCCCAGCCTGAGCAATAGAGCAAGACTCTTGTCTCAAAAAAAAAAAAAAGAATATAGTGTTAGGACTTCTGGGAAACTGCAGACCAGTGAGGTTACATGATAAACATCTTTGCAGAATCTCCTCATACAACATGAAACTACTTCACATCTAGGAAATGTTCTATCAGAACGCCACCCTCGTTATTACTTGCAGACAGAGTGCCCCAACTGCAGAATAACTGTGAGTGAGAGAAAGAAATCAGACACCACCTGCACCCGACAGGGGAACAAAGGCGACTGAGTAAACATTCAAGAAAGACAGAGGAAGAACATTCATGAAGGGGTGTGAAGGTGAATTAGCATGATCACCAGAAAGATTCACTTTCACTGAAAATCTGAAATGACTTTTTTTTTGGAAAAGTAATGGTCAGAGCAGACCATAAACAAACCACAGATTAGGGATTTTAAAGTAAGCACATCTTTGGGAGGGGCCAGATGTCATGAAAAGTTGCAGGCAGGTATTTTTAAAAGACAGATACGTTTATAGATAATAGAACTCTATATACGTCTCCGTGTGTGTGTGTGTGTGTGTGTGTGTTTATAGAGATAGACTTGTTTGAAGGAGTGAGCTGATTTAAAAGAACAAGCGAGTTTTAAAGGAACAATCTTCTAGATATCTTCTGTCAGAAAAAAAAACCAAAAGGAAGGAAGAAGGGCCCTTTGGCCTTTGGATGGTGAAAGGAAAAAGAAAAGGAAAAATGTGTCCTATAAAATAAGACAGAAGCACAAAATTGAAAAACTTAAGAATACGATGAAAATATTTTGTTACAGTTTACTATAAAAGTATATCGTGACTTGTTCCTTACCTAGCCATAGATTTCTAGTGTTAAAACAGGAAGAGAAATTAAACATCATTTAGTTTTTTACTTTATTGAGTAACTGAGTATGGTAACATACCTACTGTCCTTGTTATTCCTCAGTGAAATGTTTCTGGATTTTTTTTTTCTTTCGCCTTAACAGGAAAAAGTTTGAAACTTTTCTTAGGCTCCTTAGCAACAGTCCATTCCTTGTGGTTCATATCAGCAGTTCAAAGAATGGTTGAGGCCCCTGGAGGTCCTCTGAAACCATTTTGGAGAATCTGCAAGACCATCTCTTTTCCATCTATGTGTCTGCAAGGCTGGATTCTCTTCATATACTTCAGCCAAAAACAACATGTCACCAACAGATGAATGTAGAAACAAATATGAATCCAGCTGTCTTCTACTAAAACAGATAATAGAATCACAAAAATGTAAAACACTACCACTCTTCTCCCTTTTTTGTTTTCTTAGAAAATAGTTATCTTTCTTAAAGAGTATTTGTTTATATTAACAAAATGGGTTTATTACTGTAAGCCACTGTGCTGGACCATATGTGTTAATTTTATAATTAGATAAATTATATCTGCAGTATTTTGAAAAAATGTTGCATGCTGTCTTGCTCTCTGGTAGGGAAATAAGTATCTGTTTGTCACCGTTCCCAAGCCTTGGGACAGTGGAGTCCATTTTTTATCACAGTTAAGACTTGAGAAGGCAGCTTGTGGCCACAAACGTGGGAGACATATTCAAGAAGGCTTTATTCTCATACTTTATATTTTTCTTTTACTGTTCTAAGGAGGATGAGGAGGCAGTAAATAGTGCTTTCTTGGTCTATCTTGTATCGATTACAGACTAGAAGCAGCCAAAGATGATTATCGAATACGTTGTGAAGAGTTAGAAAAGGAGATCTCTGAACTTCGGCAACAGAATGATGAACTGACCACTTTGGCAGATGAAGCTCAGTCTCTGAAAGATGAGATCGACGTGCTGAGGTAAACAGCCTCACCTTCACCTTTACCTTCACTGCCCAGCACAGTTCGGCTCTCGTGTTAAAAACTCTAGGGTTTCTGAGCATCTAGCAAGATTAAGAGCCAGGCTACCCAGGCTGAGATCCCAGGTCTGTTGTTTCTGCAACCTCTGTATGATGATTTTCTCATCTGCAAAATGGAAACAATACACATGCCTACCTCAGGTTTATATAAGGAGTTGAATGAATTTATATTTGTAAACACTTGCAACAGTGTCTGGCAATTAAGTGATACACACGTTTGTAAAACAGAAATTCTGACCATCTCTTCTTACTTGTACAGCTCTGGAGCTGTTCTTCCACCACGCCCACAAGGCCTCATTTTCTTACTGGGCCTTGTTGTCATCCCTTTAGTTCTCTCATGAGGTGCCTCACTCCCTGCCACTCCTCTACTTGTAGAATCTGCTATCCTCTGTTGATTATCTCAACCATCTACACTTTTCCACTTTTGCTCTTTAAATACTGAGAAAAGCAAGGAAAACGCATAAATTCATAGTTTTGTGCTACTGCCAGTTGGTGGCTTCCTTCTGAGCTGGGTTCTTCCCAATGGCCTGCCCTCCTCCTGCTTATTGTCTCACTCACAGTTATTACGATTCTTCAGGATTCTACTCCCCTGGCTGCTTTCCCTGCATACCTCCCATGCCTTAGTCTCAGTAGATGTCCTTGTCTCCTGTAGCAGGGAAGAAAGAGGCCATGAACTGCTGAACTCTCCATGTCTTTTGTCTCCTGCACCACTAAACTTTCCTGCATTCCCGCCCATCCTTTCTTTTTTACTTAGACAGTGCAGAGCTGTTATTCTTCCCCCTGTTCAGGGCTAATTCCTTCTTCAGTACTCTGGACCTCCACCCTTCTTGCCTGCGCAGGGACTGTGTTACATCAATCCTCATTTCTTTTACCTTTTGGATCTCACCTTTGTACACGTGTACACACACATTTAGGTCTCTTTACTCTTAAAAAGACGGGGAGTTATTTCTCTCTCCTTCCCTCCAGAACCAAACTTAGATTATATAAGGTAAAATTTATATTCTCCCCTCAACCCCCCTGTCTGCCTGCAGTGCCCCACTGAGCCTGCCATTCTCGTGGCCACTGATAATTGCCAAATTATTTGGACACTGTAAAACTTACTTTTCTTTTGTGCCACATGTGACTCTGCTGGCTTCCCTCTCCTGCTTGGTTTCTTAAATTACTACTCTCCATTACACATTTAGTTGTAATTTAGGTCATATTTTTTAACCTGTGCAGAACATTAACCTGGAATCACTTTTGTCTTATAATTTCATTAGATGTGTGTTTCCTGCTCTCCCCTGCCTGGCAGTCCCTCTTGTTTTAACACTGAAACAACTTTACAAGGGTGGATGTGTTTCTGATTTTTAAATTTCCCATCTAATTCTAGACATTCTTCTGATAAAGTATCTAAACTAGAAGGTCAAGTAGAATCTTATAAAAAGAAGCTAGAAGACCTTGGTGATTTAAGGCGACAGGTTAAACTCTTAGAAGAGAAGAATACCATGTATATGCAGAACACTGTCAGTCTAGAGGAAGAGTTAAGAAAGGCCAACGCAGCGCGAAGTCAACTTGAAACCTACAAGAGACAGGTAAAAGAAATACAGTGTCTTGATGATGGTTTCAGGCAAGCTCTTCATTGTAACATGTAGCTTACAAAAATTACTGACTTGTTTTCATGGTATTCTGTTTTTTACCTTTTCTTTATTGTATTTATTTATTTAGAAGACACAGTCTAACTCTGTCATCCAGCTTGGAGTGCAGTGGCATGATCTCAGCTCACTGCAACATCCACCTCCTGGGTTCAAGCAATTCTCCTGCCTCAGTCTCCCTAGTAACTAGGTCTACAGGTGCATGCTGCCACAGCTGGCGAATTTTTTGTATTTTGGTATTGATGGTGTTTCACAGTGTTGCTCAGGCTGGTCTCGAACTCCTGAGCTCAATTGATCCACCCACCTTGGCCTTCCAAAGTTCTAGGATTACAGGTGTGAGCCACTGTGAGCCACCATGCCTGGCCTATTGTATTTATTTATATTTGTCCTATATTTAAAGGGCTTTAAACTCTCTATAGCAGGTGCTTTTTTTTTTTTTTTTACTTATTTTTATTTATTAATTTATTATGTAATACTTAATACATAAATGTAAAAGCATAGTTCAATAAATATTTATGCTTGAATAAAACATGCTCTCCCCTTCCTCATTATAGGCAGCCTCCATGCTGCAGTTTTCATTCCCATTCATCTCTCTATACTTTTGCTACATATATATATTTATCCTTAAGAATTTTTAGCATTTTGACATGTTCCAAAACTTTATAAGTGATACAGTGAAAGTACTCTTCTGTAATTTTCTTTTCTTTTACTCAGTGAGATTTGTTTATCATAATAGGTGTAGCTTTATAACATTCATTTCTGCTGCTGTATAGTATCCCAGTGAGTCTCTGTACCAAGATTTATCCATTTTCCTCTTAAGAGACATTCAGGATGTTTTAGCTCTTTTTCTATATTAAAAGAAATGCTGGCCTGGCACAGTGGCTCACACCTGTAATCCCAGCACTTTGGCAGGCTGAGGCAGGCAAATCACGAGGTCAGGAGGTCAAGACCATCCTGGTTAACAAAGCGAAACCCCATCTCTACTAAAAATACAAAAAATTAGCTGGGCATGGTGGCAGGCACCTGTAGTCCCAGCTACTCAGGAGGCTGAGGCAGGAGAATTGCTTGAACCTGGGAGGCAGAGGTTGCAGTGAGCCAGGATTGCGCCACTGCACTCCAGCCTGGGCGACAGAGCAAGACTCTGTCTCAAAAAAAATAAGAAAGAAATGCCATATAAATAGTATTGTACTGGTCCTCTCCTATACATGTGTGAAGGTTTTACAATTTGACGGAATTTCTGTCTAAGAGTATCTTGAATGTAGTTAGATATTAGCAAATTGTTCTTAACGTGATTGTGTTACCAACGAGCAGTTTATATTCCTGTTGTCCCACATTATCACCAACACACAGTATTGGCAAACTAAATTTTGCTGGCCTGGCATAGTGTGTCACGCTTGTAATTCCAACACTTTGGGAGGAGAATGACTTGAGCCCAGGAGTTCCAGACCAGCCTGGGAAACATAGCAAGACCTGATCTCTAAAAATAATTTCAAGTTATCTGGGCATGGTGGCATGAACCTGTGGTCCCAGCTACTCAGGAGGCTGAGGTTGAAGGATCGCTTGAGCCTAGGCCTCAGAAGCTACAGTGAGCTATGATTGCACCACTGCACTCCAGTTTTGCTTTTGTGCCACATGTAACTTTGCTGGCAATGCGGGACATGCAAGACCTTGTCTTGAGTAAAGAAAAAATAAGTAAAATTTGCCAATTAGATGGGTGTAAAATAATGTCTCCTTTTAATTATACTTTGTGTTGACCTGATTACAAATATATTTACTGACTATATTTCTTTTGTAAATTTCTTATTTTAATCTTTTACCCATTTAAAAAATTGAATCTTTTTTTTTTTACTGATTTCTAAGGGTTGTTTATATGTTCTAGATATTCTTTATCACTTACACATAATTTTATTTAATCTTCTGTGGATCTATGACCTGTCCTTTTACTTTTTTGAGGTTGATAATTTCAGTGTAATGAACTTCAGGTACTTTTTAAAAATGATTTGTAGTTTTTATGTTTTGTTTAAAAAATTATTTCCTAAATAAGGATATAAGTCTAATCTCTATTTTCTTTACAAAGCTTGAAAGTTTGTTTTGCACATTTAGGTCTTTAATCCACTTGATACTCCTTTTGCCTGTGTGGATAACCAGTCAACCTACTGCCATTAATTAACAGTCCCTTTTTTCACAATGACCTGCAGTTCTACCTTGTATATCTAAAGTATCCATGTCACATATGGATTTATTTCTGGACACTTTCTTCTGTTCCGTTAGTATATTTATCTGTTCCTACACCAATACCACACTCATGTTTTACTAATTTTTAGCAATTTTGATAGGTGGTAGTGCAGACTCTCATACTTCGTCCTTTTTCAAAATTGTCTATTCTCAGCCCTTTGCTTTCCCTTTAAACTCCAAACTCTTGGGAATTGGAATTACATTGACTCTGTTGATCAATTTGGGGAGAGTTGTTCCTGTCTCAACATGATACTTTTCCATGGTCTTCCATTTCTTTGAGTTAAGTTTTATAATGTTCTTCTAAAGATTTTGTGCATATTTCATTATTCTTACTCTTAGGTACTTTGTGTTTTGGGTTGTTTTTTTAAATGCAGTTAGATAAAAATACCATTTTCACTTTACTGCTAACTTATATGAATGAAATTAACTTTTATATGTTGATTCTGCAACCTTGCCAAATTCTCATATGACTTCTGATAATGTCTATAGATTTCTCTTGTCTGAGGGATATAGTAAACAAATAAAAGCAGTTTGTTTCTTCTTTTTTTTTTTTCTCCAAGACAGGGTTTCACTCTGTCACCTAGACGAGAGTGCAGTGTGCAGTCATGTGAGTCACTGCTGCCTCAGTCTCCCGAGGCTTAAGTGATTCTCCCACCTCGGCCTCACAAGTAGTTAGAATCACAAATGTGTGTCACCACACCCATCTCATTTTTCTTTTTTCTTTTTTTTTTTTTTTTTGAGACGAGTCTTGCTCTGTAGTTCAGGCTGAAGTGCAGTGGTGCAATCTTGGCTCACTGCAACCTCCACCTCCCAGGTTCAAGTGATTCTCTTGCCTCAGCCTCCCAAGTAGCTGGGATTACAGATGCATGCCACCACACCTGGCTAATTTTTGTATTTTTAGTAGAGACAGGGTTTCACCATATTGGCCAGGCTGGTCTTGAACTCCTGACCTCATGATCCACTGGCCTCAGCCTCCCAAAGTTCTGGGATTGCAGGCATGATCCACTGCACCCGGCCAGTTTTGTATTTTTTGTAGAGATGGGTTTTTCCATGTTGTCCAGGCTGGTCTCAAACACCTGGGCTCAATACATCCTCCTCCCTCAGCCTCCCACAGTGCTGGGATTGCAGGTGTGAGCCACTGCACCCGGCCCAATTTCTCTGTCTCTTCCTACTCCATATCCTTTTTATCTTTTTAATTAGCATACCTGGCCTTCAATACAACTTGGAGTAAAAAACAATAATGGTGGGAAAGCATTCCTTGTTGATTATATACAGAACGTTTTGTTTTGCCAATATGTTACTAAGATTGCTATATGTTTTTTGTTGTTTTGTTGTTGTTGTTGTTGTTGTTTTTGAGACAGTGTCTCCCTTTGTCCCCCAGGCTGGAGTTCAGTGGTGCAATCTTGGCTCACTGCAACTTCTACCTCCCATGTTCAAGCGATTCTCCTGCTTCAGTTTCCTGAGTAGCTGCGACTACAGGCATGTGCTACCATGCCCACCTAATTTTTGCCTTTTTAGTAGAGATGGGGTTTCATGCCTGTAATTTCAGCACTTTGGGAGGCTGAAGCGGGTGGATCACCTGAGGTCAGGAGTTTGAGACCAGCCGGACCAACATGATGAAACCTCATCTCTACTAAATATAAAAAATTAGCTGGGAGTGGTGGCATGCACTTGTAATGCCAGCTACTTGGGAGGCTGAGGCAGAAGAATTGCTTAAATCTGGAAGGTGAAGGTTGTGGTGAGCCAAGATCATCCCACTGCACTCCAGCCTGGGCAACAAAAGCGAAACTCCATCTCAAAAAAAAAAAAAAGGAATAAATATAGGCCAGATAAACTATACGTAATGTTAAAATGTATAGAATATAAAATGAGACATAATCTAATTAGAGTTCCAGAGGAGAGAACAAAATTGAAGAAAGACATTATTTGAAGGAATAAATGGCTGAACATTTTTCAGAACTAATTAAGGGATATCAGTTTTAGAATTAAAAAGAAATTGGCCAGGTGTGGCAGCTCACGTGTGTAATCCCAGCACATTGGGAGGCTGAGGCAGGCAGATCACGTGAGATCAGGAGTTCAAGACCAGCTTGGCCAACATGGTGAAAACCCATCTCTACTGAAAATCCAAAAATTAGCCAGGTGTGGTGACAAGTGCCTGTAATCCCAGCTACTCGGGAGGCTGAGGCAGGAGAATTGTTTGAACTGAGAAGACAGGTTGCAGTGAGCGAAGACCACACCAATGCACTCCATCCAGCCTGGGCAACAAGAGCAGGACCATCTCAAAAAAAAAAAAAGAAATGTATACCTAGAGATATTGTAGTGAAACTACATAATACACTAATTCTGTCTACCTGTGTCTGATTTAATGCTTAATATGCTTTATTTATTTATTTATAGACAGTCTCGCTCCCCCAGGCTGGAGTGCAGTGGCGTGATCTTGGCTCATTGCAACCTCCACCTCCTGGGTTCAAGCGATTCCTCTGCCTCAGCCTCCAGAGTAGCTGGGACTACAGGCGCACGCCAGCACGGCTGGCTAATTTTTGCATTTTTAGTAGAGATATGGTTTCACCATATTGGCCAGGATGGTCTTACTCCTGACCTCGTGATTCACGTGACTTGGCCTTTCAAAGTGCTGGGATTACATACATGAGCCACTGCACCTGGCTGCTTTATTTTTTAAATGATAATATTTCATCTGTAAGCCCTCTTTGTGTGCTTTTTCAAATCTCCCTGGTTATTTTTGATGGTCTCTTACTTCTTTTTGATATTTATTTATTTAGAGATGAAGTCTTACTCGGTCGCCCAGGCTGGAGTGCAGTGGTGTGATATCGGCTCACTGCAACTTCTGCCTCCCAGGTTCAAGCGATTCTCCTGCCTCAGCCTCCTGAGTAGTTGGGAATACAGGCACATGCCACCATGCCCAGCTAATTTTTGTATTTTTAGTAGAGATGGGGTTTCACCATGTTGGTCAGGCTGGTCGCGAACTCCTGACCTCGTGATCTGCCTGCCTCGGCCTCCCAAAGTGCTGGGATTATAGGTGTGAGCCACTGCAGCTGGCCTGTTTGCTTATGTTTTGAGACAGTGTCTCGCTCTGTGGCTCATGTTGGAGTGCACTGGTGCAACCTCAGCTCACTGCAACCTCAGCCTCCTGGGTTCAAGCAATTCTCCTACCACAGTCTCCCGAGTAGCTGGAATTATTGGAGTATACCACCTTGCCCAGCTAATTTTTTGTATTTTTGTAGATACAGGGTTTCAACATGTTGCCCCCAGGTTGATCTTGAACTCCTGAGCTCAAGCAATCTCCCCTCCTCGGCCTCCCAAATTGTTAGGATTACAGACGTGAGCTACCGCGACCGGCCTCTTACTCCATTTCCAATTTAGATTTCCTCTTTATATTTTTAAGAATGTATATTTTGTATCTGATAATTACAGTATGAAATCCTTGGAGATCTTACACTATTATTTTTTGGTTGTTATTGCTATTAACAGCAATTGTTTATTGTGGTGTTTTTCTTTATGGCCTTTATAATTTTGGATTTTGCTCTTTCATTAGCTCATCTTTACCTTGCGGAATTCTGAGGCTCATGGGTTGAGGTTTTGTTTCTGCAGTCAATATATGTGTTTGTTTATGGCAGATTTTCCACAGCGTTACTAACTAATACCCCTCTAATTGCTTGGCTTAGGTTTTCCCAAACAATGCAAGTAGTAAAAATTCAAACATAAGTCCATGTATTATTAACAGGCTGTGGTTATAAACTCCCAGGTTCTTCTTTTTCTTTCATTATTACTTTTCTTTAAAGACAGGATCTCACTCTGTTTTCCAGGCTGGAGTGCAATGGTATGATCATAGCTCACTACAATCTTGAACTCCGGGGCTCAATCGATCCTCCCACCTCAGCCTTCTAAGTAGCTGAAACTACAGACATGTGCCACCACACCCAGCTAATTTTTAAATTATGGAGATGGGGTTTCACTATGTTGCCTAGTCTGGTCTCAAATTCTGGGTTCAAGCCATCCTCCCACCTCAGCCTCCCAAAGTACTGGGATTATAGGCGTGAGCCACTGTGCTTAGCCCCAAGTTATACTTTTTTAAACCTAAAGCATTCAGTTTATTGTTCCAGCTGATGAAATTTTTTTTTCTAATCCACCTATTTGCTACCTTTTAGAGCCTAAGGTGGTTTAACAACTACTCATCTCCTGTTAAAGCTCTAGGTTCCTGTTATCGGCAGTTGGCACCTCATGGTACCCAGATTGTCTGCATGAACTTCTCATTGTAGTTTTAACCTCTGAGTATTTCCCTTATTTTATTGTAAGCTTAGCTATGCAATTGGATTCTCCCTGCCCCACCCCCACTCCCACCCCAGCATTTATTTTGTTTTATACAAAAAGAATTTCAGACTACCCAGTTATCTGTATTGCTGGAAATGAAAATCGTATAGATTCTTTTATGATTTTGAACATTGTTACTGTGGATAATTCTGGTTGGGAACCCGTAGTAACTGGGCAGGATTTTATTCCTAGTTCTCTCCATTGGGTTAGGCTGCTGGATCATATGCATTTGAGTATTGGTGGGAAAGGGTTTGGTTTTCTTAGACCTGTAGAAGAAAATAAGGATAATTTTTAATGTTTCAGATTATATGTAAGTAATGGTATCTTTCTGTGTCAGGTAGTGGAACTACAAAATAGATTATCCGAAGAATCAAAGAAAGCAGATAAACTAGATTTTGAATATAAGCGGCTAAAAGAAAAAGTTGACAGTCTTCAAAAAGAAAAGGATGTGAGTATATGTATTAGGCATTTTGGTTTTGAGTACTGCTAAAATTAGGGCGATTATTGTTTATGTTTGGCCACATTAATTACTTATGAATTTAAAAATTAGAAATCCTATTTATTTTTAAGCCATAGGAGAATTCCATTTGTGTTTCAGAAATAAAGCAAAAAAAAGAAAGGAATATTTTCATAATACTTCCATTCAGATTTCTTTTTTATATAGTTATCTTTACCACTGTTGCCTTCTTTACATTGTTCTGCTCATGACTTTTTTTTTTCCTGCTCATGACTTTCTATAAGTTTGTTAAGCTTTGTTTTCTGTATGAAAACAAGAAGGTCCTATATGTATAGATGACTTCTTATTGTTCAGCATATTCTGAATCTTTTAAAAATATTTCTACTTTTTCGGCCTGGTGCAGTGGCTCACACCTGTAATCCTAGCACTTTGGGAGGCCGAGGTGGGTGGATCACCTGAGGTCAGGAGTTCAAGACCAGCCTGGCCATCATGGTGAAGCTCTATTTAGAAAAAAAAAAAAAAAAATATATATATATATATATATATATATATTTCTACTTTTTCATGATTTATGAATATTTATTGTCTTTGTTCTTCAGTCTTTTATGTCTAGTGAAAAGAATGTTAAGAAATTAGTTACTAATTGTTAAAGATGGAGTAGCAGTTTGTTTCTTAAGTTTAACTGTGGATAGCATATTGCCTTGCACATAGTAGATATTCAGTATTGTTAAATGGGAAGACTTGTTTTAATCTTTTCCTCCTTCTGTGATCTTTCCAAAGAAGAGCAAAAGATAAAACATGTTCATGTTCACTATTGTTTTTTTTTTTTACTGTCTTGATTTATCATTTTATTAGGTAAGGCAGAGAGGCCACTGATGAATAATTCTTAAAATATGAAGCTAATCCTCCATGTTTTTGTCTCTTTCCAGAGACTGAGAACAGAAAGGGATTCTCTGAAGGAAACCATTGAAGAACTTCGTTGTGTACAAGCTCAAGAAGGGCAGCTCACAACTCAAGGTAAAAACGTTTTGGGAGCACAAACTAGATGACTCTCTATATTTTTTTGAGACAGAGTCTTCCTCTGTTGCCAGGCTGGAGTGCAGTGGCACAATCTTGGCTCACTGCAACCTCCGCCTCCACGGTTCCAGCAATTCTCCTGCCTCAGCCTCCTGAGTAGCTGGGACTACAGACACATGCCACCACGCCCAGCTAATTTTTTGTATTTTTAGTAGAGTCAGGGTTTCACCATGTTGGCCAGGATGCTCTCAGTCTCTTGACTTCATGATCCGCCGCCTCGGCTTCCCAAAGTGCTGGGATTACAGCCATGAGCCGCCATGCCCAGTCAGATGATTTATTTCCAGTGGTATACATAAAAATATTTGGTTCACTTGAACATGATTGTACCAGTAGATAAAAATGAAACATTGTGCCCATGTGCACTCCTCCTCGAAAAGCTTGGGCCCCAGCGATTGCCTTTTCTTACTGGTCCAAATCATGGTGCAAACCCTCAGTCCCTGAGCCAATTTCCAAGTCAGTCACGCTGGCTTTTTTTGAGACGAACACGCACGAGGCGGAGAGATATCTTAAAAGTGGTTGTTTTGTCTTAGAAAATTGCCAAACCCAGGGAGCCTGTGCAGCTCCTTCCATTCTGCGAGGATTGTGTCCCCTTATTTTTGACCTCTAAGTCTTGCGTAAAACAAGTGCCCTAAGGGATCACCGGGCAGTCCATCTGTTGGTGTGGATGCTGAGTCCCGCTGCAGTACCTGGCTACTGATTGGCCAAGAAAGGCCTCCTAGGCCCTCATTGGAGGATGTAAACGCCCCTCCTTGACATAGCTACATGAAGCGGTGGTTCAGGCGAAAACAAGCAGCAGGCTGGGGAGAGGAGTCGCCGGTGGGACGCATGCGGGAGTGGGAACCTCAGAGGCAGGGCTCTGGGGGTGTTGTGGGGAGGAGAGATCCGGTGTGTTTCTTAACAATGAAAGCACCACCGACCCCTCAGCACTGCCGGGCTGCGACACCTGTCTGACCTGTGTTCCTTTCAGGAGGATTATGTGCTGTTGGATTATTTTTATTCCAGCCTTTGACATTGCCGTATTTCGTTTCTCAGTCAGCATTGATTTTTAAAACTCCTGGCCTAGTCTCTTGCCATGGACTCATTCATCCCTCAGTTACTGAGTGCCTTCTGTTTGCCAGGCACTGTTAGTAGAGCTGGAGATACAAAAATAAAGTAGGCAGTTGTGGTACAAGATTATAGGTGCTGTAATTTAAACGTGTGCAAGGGCTGGTAGTGACATAAAGGATCTTCTTTGTGGATAGGTTTACCCAGAAAGGCTTCCCAAAGACACAGGATGAGTCAAGAATGAATGAGAGGGATTTAACAGGCCCATGAGAAAAGTGGACGTGACTTCTCCAGCTATCGAATTAGACAACACTGCCATGCTAATTCTCCAAACGAGAAACAAAAGTAGTGTAATAGAGGTATTCTAATACTTAAGATATATATATGTATTTATTTATTTATTATTTTTTTAAAATCCAAGTGCCATAAAAGAGGATTTAAGCCTAATTCCAACTTCGGTGTAAACTGCTTTGGGCAGACAATTTAAGCTTAGACCCAACAGTGCTATTCAGGTTAGGGGTTGTCAGTGTTTTGTAGAAAAGGGCAAATTTAGGCTGGGCACGGTGGCTCACGCCTGTAATCTCAACACTTGGGGAGGCTAAGGCAGACAGATGGTTTGAGCTCACAAGTTCAAGAGAAGCCTGGATAACATAGCAAGACACCCTCTCATACAAAAAAATTTTAAAAATTAGCTGGGTGTGGTGGCATGTGCCTGTGGGCCCAGCTACTCGGGAGGACGAGGTGGGAGGGTCACTTGAGCCTGGGAGGCAGAGGTTGCAGTGAGCTGAGGTTGCACCACTGCATTCTAGCCTGGACAACAAAATAAAAGAAAAGGGCCAACCAAGTAATAGGACAATTGCACGGGCTGTGGTAAGGATGACAAAAACAAAAGCTTAATTGCAATTCAGGTTTTTTAAACCTACTCATGAAGTTTGTGTAAGAATGGTGTTTATTACAGCATGGTGAATAGTGTTAGAGTCATCTGGGATGCAGATTCCCAGGTCCACTCATGCCTACAAATCAGAGACTCTGGGGACAACGCTCAGAAAGGTGAATTTTAAAATAGTTTCCCAGATTTTTTTTTTTTTTTTTTTTTGTGCATGTCAATGTTTTAGGCCCTCTGGCATAGGATAATGGAGACAGATGTAAAGTAAAATTCATTTCCTCACTTTGCATGTTGGGAGAACATATTTATATCTCACCTTTCTGTCATCCCCTTTATTATCAGTGTGAGATAGTATAGTCCTCAAGAAATATAAATGAAATGACTCACAGAAAAAATTTCCTTAAACACTGTTGCCTGACACCCTTTATATAAGCAGAAAGGGGTCTGGAACCTCAGCTTCTAAAATGAGAACCATGCTAAGCATCAAAAATGGAAGACACTTGGGGACCCCCTGTCTAGTGAATACAGCCAACCACAGAAGGGCGTGACAGTATTTTCTTGGCTTGCTTGAGTTCCTTCTCACTTTACCTTGGTTGACCCAAAAAGAAACACAAAGCTGAATCACTTAGGTGGGCTGATGACTCCATATCATTCAAGCTTTCAATCAGTCAGAGAAAAAAAAGCTGTGTGGAGATACCCCAAAACATATTTAGGTTAACTTTGTTGTGTGTTTTATTTGATTAAAACACTTAACCATTAGGCTGGGCGCAGTGGCTCACGCCTGTGATGCCAGCACTTTGGGAGGCCAAAGCAGGCAGCTCACTTGAGGACAGGAGTTTGAGACCGGCCTGGCCAACATGGCAAAACCTCACCTCTACTAAAAATACAAAAATTAGGCAGGCATGGTGGCACATGCCTGTAATCCCAGCTATTCAGGAGGCTGAGGCATAAGAATCGCTTGAACCTGGGAGATGGATGCCATAGTGAGCTGAAATAGCAACAATGCATTGCAGCCTGGGCAACAGAGCAAGACTCTGTCTCCAAAAAAAGAAAAAAATACCAGCAAAACTTAACCTTTAAAGAAGGCCTAACAAGATTCACAACTTAAAAAAAAAATGGTGAGTACCATCATAAACATAAGGTGTAATAAACATTGAATACCATCATAATGGGCTCTGCTGCTAACTAGCTGTGCGGCTTGAGCTAGTAACTAAACTCTCCAAGAGTTGGTTTATTCTGCAAAATGAGAATCATAACTTCTTTCTCCAGAGCCAAGTGAGGAGTTTTAGAGTTTTAGATGCTCTTAGTAATGCAAAGCACTCCCCAGTATGTAATTTTAAATGAAAACAGTATTAAATGTGATATAGAAAAAGTTGTGCTTTTTCCTATGTTGGCTGTAATACTCTGATATTCTTTCTTAAGAAATCAGATAACCATTTTCTTTTTTTCCTTTTTCTCCTCCACTTTATTTTCTTTGAGATGGAGTCTCGCTCTTGTCCCCAGGCTGGAGTGCAATGACATCATTTCGGCTCACTGCAGCCTCTGCCTCCTGGGTTCAAGCGATTCTCTTGTCTTAGCCTCCCAAGTAGATGAGATTACAGGTGCCTACTACCGTGCCTGGCTAATTTTTGTATTTTTAATAGAGACGGGGTTTTGCTGAGTGTGGTGGCTCACGCCTGTAATCTCAGCACTTTGGGAGGCTGAGGCAAGTGGATAACAAGGTCAAGAGATTGAGACCATCCTGGCTAACATGATAAAACCCCTTCTCTAACTAAAGATACAAAAATTAGCTGGGCGTAGTTTCAGGTGCCTAAAATCCTGCTATTGGGGAGGCTGAGGCAGGAGAATTGCTTGAACCCAGGAGATGGAGGTTGCAGTGAGCCAAGATCATGCCACTGTACTCCAGCCTGGGCAACAGAGTAAGGCTCCTACTCAAGATAAAAAAAAAAAAAAAAAAAGAGATGGGATTTCACCATGTTGGCCAGGCTGATCTCGAACTGCTGACCTCAGGTGATCTGCCCACTTTGGCCTCCTAAAGTGCTTGGATTACAGGCATGTGCCACCGTGCCTCGCTAGATAACCATTTGCTCTTGAAAAATTAGGGTGACCTAGTTTTGCTGGTACCCTGCCTAGTGGCAGATAATTTAGTGTTGTACTTAACACAGTTATTTGAAAGATTAAATAGAATATGGGCCAGGCATGGTGGCTTGTGCCTGTAATCCCAGCACTTTGAGAGGCCAAGGAAGGAAGATTTCTTGAGGCCAGGAGCTTGAGTTCAGCCTGGCCAACATATTGAGACTCCATCTGTTTCTAAATATATATTCTAAAAATAAAAATAATGGCTGGGTGTGATTGCTTATGCCTGTAGTCCCAGCTACTTGGAAGGCTGAGATGGGAGGATGACTTGACCCCAAGAGTTAGAGGCTGCAGTGACCTATAATTATGTCTCACCGTACTCTACAGCCTGAGCAACAGAGCAAGATCCTGTCTCAAAATAATAAAAGTTTAAAAAATTAAAAGGACATGGTACATAATTGCACCTAGTACAGTGACTGTCACAGTTGGAATCTGAATCTTTGTATGTCACGTAAAAGAAGTTTCATTTATTCACTCAACACATTTACGTGCCTATCATACGGAGATCACTGTGCTCCCTCTGACAAGGAGCTTTGATGTCAAACGTCATAGCCTGATGTGAGTGGATTGATCCACTCCCTTCTTAATTAACCACTGGAAATGTTCCACTAATAAGCCTGTTTTCTTCATTTTTTAAAAAATGAAAAATTGGTGAAGAGGCAGCAAAATTGGTAAAATTTTTGAACTGTTACCAGATTTTATGCCATATAGGCTATAGTTATGTGACTGGTTTTACTTGCCTACTTTAAATTTTTAAAGAATTTAAAAAATATATTTGCATTTTATTTAGGTCAAAATTATAAACATTTGTCGAATCATCTGTTAGCCTGGAGCATTTTATTCCGAAAAATTTCTAATGACCTTTTTAAAAGTATATCAAACTTTTTGTTTCCCCCCGAAACAGAGTCTATCTCTGTTGCCCAGGCTGGAGTGCAGTGGCATGATCTCGGCTCACTACAACGTCAGCCTCCCTTTTAAGTCTTTTATGCTTTTCTCTAAGTTGGTTATTCTAGTTAGCATTTCATCTAACCTTTTTTCAACGTTCCTAGTTTCTTTGCATTGGGTTATAGCATGTTCTTTTAGCTCAGCGAAGTTTGTTATTACCCACCTTCTGAAACCTGCTTCTGTGAATTCATCAGACTCATTCACCATCCAGGTTTGTTCCCTTGTTGGTGAGGAGTTGTGATCCCTTGGAGGAGGAGAGATGTTCTGGTTTTTGGTGTTTTCATTCTTTTTGTGCTGGTTTCTTCCCATCTTTGTGGATTTGTCTACCTGTGGTCTTTGTAGTTGGTGATTTTCAGATGGGGTCTCTGAGTGGACGTCTTTTTGTTGATGTTGAAGCTATTTCTTTCTGTTTTTTAGTTTTCCTTCTAACAGGCCCCTCTGCTGCAGGACTACTGGAGGTTCATTCCAGACCCTGCTTGCCTGGGAATACCCCTGGGGGCTGCAGAACAAACAGTAAGAGTTGCTGCCAGTTTCTGCCTCTGTTATCTTTGTCCCAGAAGGGTATCCACCATATGTCAGCCAGACCTCTCCTTTATGAGGTGCCTCTTTGGATCTACAGGGGTTGGGGAGCTGCTTGAGGAGATAGTCTGTCTTTTATCAGGGCTCAAGTGCTGTCCTGGGAGCTCTGTTGTTCTGTTCGGAGCTGCTGGGCAGGTATGTTTAAGTCTGCTGCAGCAGAACTCATAACTGCCTTTTTTCCCAGGTGCTGTGTCCTGAGAATCTGGGGCTTTATTTATAAGTTCCTGACATGCTGCTCAGCTGCCTTTTTTCAGAGATGCCCTGCCCAGCAAGGAGGTAGTCTAGTTGCAGTGTGTCAGCAGAGGCGTTGCTGAGCTGCTGCGGGCTCTGCCCAGATGCTGTGTAAACTTCCTTGCAGTTGTGTTTACAGAGGTATAGTTAACTGCCTCGGTAACGGTGGACTGCCTCGGTAATGGTGGGCTGCCTCACTAATGACGGGCTGCCTCAGTAGTGGCAGACTGCCTCAGTGGTGGTGGACGCCCTTCCCCCCACAGAGCTGGACTGTCCTGGGTCCAGCTGTGCTTGCTGCGAAACTCCAAATCCAGAGCATTTCAAATTGCTGGTCTTTGTGGGGGTGGGACCCGCCGAGCCAGATCACCTGGCTCCCTGTTTCAGCCCCCTCTTTTTCATTTGAATGGGCAGCTCTGTATCCCAGGCATTCCAGGCACCAGTTGAAGCGGCTGCCCAGATTTGTGTGAGTTTTTGTGCGGAAACCTGGGGTGCCAGCTGAAACAGCTGTGCTGGAAACTCATGGCGCTTTTCAGCCCAGGAATCTCCGGGTCTGTGGGTGGTTAAAAACTGCGAGAGAGACCAGGCGCGGGTGACTCATGCCTGTAATCCCAGCACTTTGGGAGGCCGAGGCAGGCGGATCACAAGGTCCAGAGATCTAGCCCATCCTGGCCAACATGGTGAAACCCCGTCTCTACTTAAAAATACAAAAATTAGCTGGGCGTGGTAGTGTGCGCCTGTAGTCCCAGCTACTGGACAGGCTGAGGCAGGAGAATTGCTTGAACCCGGGAGGCGGAGGTTGCAGTTAGCCGAGATGGCGCCACTACACTCCAGCCTGGCAACAGAGCGGGACTCCGTATAAAAACAAAAAACAAAACAAAACAAAAAAAAAAACAACTGTGGAAGAAGCAGCAGTATCTGAACCACAGTGCAGAGTGCTGGAGTAGTGGATGTCAAAGCCCCCGATGGCCTCTGTTGGGTAGGGAGGGGGGTCCTCCAGGGATTGCACTTCCCGGGTGAGGCAGCGCCCTATACCCTGCCTTGGCTTGCCCTTCTTGGGCTACACCCACGGTGGAAACAGTCCCATTGAGATGCATCTGGTACCTCGTTTGTAAATGCGGTGATAACTCACCCTCTGCGTTGCTCTCACTAGGAACTGCACTCCAGAGCTGTTCCTATTCAGCCATCTTGAATCTCCCTCTTAACCTCCCAAGTAGCTGAGATTACAGGCACCCACTGCCACGCCCGGCTAATATTTTGTGTTTTTAGTCAAGATGGGGTTTCACCATGTTGGCCAGGCTGGTCTCAAACTCCTGACCTTGTTATCTGCCCGCCTTGGCAAGCGTGAGCCACCGTGCTCAGCCGTGTGTCAGGCTTTCTATATCAAGCCAGGAACAGCGGCTCTTGTCTGTAATTTCAGCTACTTGGAAAGCCAGGCTGGAGGATCACTGGAGCCCAGGAGTTTGAGGTTACATTGACTCAAAATTGTGCCACTTCACTCCAGCATGGGTGACAAAGTTTTTTATCCCTAAAAAAAACAAAAACAAAAACAAAAAACAGCATCAACAAAAAAGACGTTCACTCAGAGACCCCCATCCAAAAGTTACCATCTACAAAGATCACAGGTCTTGCTCTGGGCTGGAACTCCTAAGCTCAAGCGATCTGCCCACCTCGGCTTCCTGAAGTGCTGGGAGATTACAGGCATGAGCCGCCACACCCAGCCAAAAATAGTGTTTCTTATAAATGACTCAGTTTCAATTATTCTGTTATAAGCAACAGAAAATGGACTAGGACACCCTCTTTGTGTATGTATCCTTTGATCTAGCACTTTTGCTCTTAGGAATTAAATTTACTGCCGGGCGTGGTGGCTCACGCCTGTAATCCCAGCACTTTGGGAGGCCGAGGCGGGCGGATCACGAGGTCAAGAGATCGAGACCATCCTGGTCAACATGGTGAAACCCCGTCTCTACTAAAAATACAAAAAAAATTAGCTGGGCGTGGTGGTGCGCGCCTGTAGTCCCAACTACTCGGGAGGCTGAGGCAGGAGAATTGCTTGAACCCGGGCGGTGGAGGTTGCAGTGGGCCGAGGTTGCGCCACTGCACTCCAGCCTAGCGCCTGGTGACAGAGTGAGACTGTCTCAAAAAAAAAAAAAAAGGAATTAAATTTACCCTAATGAATTTTAAAGCATTGTTTCTAATAGTGACATTTTGAAACAACCTGAAAGTTCAGCAATACAGGAATAATATTCTTATTCAACTGTATACAGTAGAGCCATTTAAAAGAATAAGGTATATTTTCTATACACCTGACAGAGAGATATGTATGTTACATCATTACATTTAAAAAGTAAGGCTGGGCACAGTGGCTCACGCCTGTAATCCCAGCACTTTGGGAGGCCGAGGCTGCCAGATCACCTAAAGTCAGGAATTCGAGACCAGCCTGGCCAACATGGTGAAATCTGTCTTATGTAAAAATACAGAAAATTGGTCAGGCGTGGTGGTAGCCTTCTGTAATCCCAGCTACTTGGGAGGCTGAAGCAGAATTGCCTGAACCCAGGAGACACAGGTTGCAGTGAGTCAAGATTGTGCCATTGCACTTCAGCCTGGGCAACAGAGTGAGACTTGGTCTCAAAAAAAAAAGTAGAGGAGGGAGAAATAGGGAATTATTGCTTAATGGTTATAGAATTTGTGATTTGGATGATGAAAAAGTTTTGAAAATAGGTAGCAGTGATGGTTACACAACATTGTGAATATACTGAATGCCACTCTATTGTACATTTAAAAATGGTTAAAATGGTAAAATACTAATACTTAATAATATTTTAAGGCCACTGTGACTTGGTCTTTTACTTGAGAAAATGATTTTTGCTGTTAAAATTAATACTTAAAGTAGGATTTCATATTGAAGTTGTGTGACTGTGTTTTCAGTTAGCCTTATATTTATGTTTTTATATTTACAGGGTTAATGCCTCTGGGAAGTCAGGAGTCTTCAGACAGTCTAGCTGCAGAGATTGTTACACCTGAAATCAGGTAAGGAGATCGTGGTGTTCACACACTGAACAGTATTCCTGGAGAAAACTTACTTCTCTATAGTAGGAAGAGGATCATTTCCTTATTCTTTCTCACTGACACTTTAAACATGAATTCAGTGTGAAATTTTTATGTTTTCAACATGTTGTTTGGGTTCAGGGGAGCCCTCAGTTCCCCTGAGAGGATGTTTCTCCAGGTTCTTGGTCTATCACTCCCCAAGAATGGGAGAGGAGACCGTGGCGCAGTGCGCTTGTAAAAGTAAATGACAAACTCAAAAGTGTTTGTAGAAAGTGATTTATTTAGGCAGAGAGAGAAAAAGGAGAAGAAGAGAAAAAAATTCCAGGAAGAGCGAATGGAAGCGGGACCCCAGAGGGGAAATCCAGGAGGGGAAGGAGAGCTCCCACTATGTGAGAGCGGATTCTAGAGAGCTGGAAATCCGGTGTGGGTGAAGGAGCAGGGGAATTTATCCTGGGAGAAATTCCCACCTCCTCAAGTTCCTCTGGCCAATGAAAGGAGTTCCTTTAAACTTCCACTGGGGTGATTGACTCTTAGTTTCTTCCCGCATCTGCAAAATTTAAACATAAACCGGTAAATCTCCCGGATAGAGAGAGATGGGAGGGGGTCATGGCGCTGGGAAGTTCTTGCCCTTAAAACTACACCCCCTTGTGGACCTGGAAAGAGAACACATTCCTTCAATGTTAGAAGCTTTCTTCAACTGGGCCTGCAGAAAATTGATTTGCTCACTTCAGTAAGACAGTCTTTCACACATAACAAAGCCAGCAGTCATGTCCTTAGCTTGAGTAAACTCAGCAAACATTAAGCAATGAAGGCACTTGGCCTGTAGACAATGGTTATGTTTAGCTATCAGCATGCAAAATCATTAGTTACTAAGATTTATCTGCTAACCACATGGAAAGGTCTGGGAAAGATACAATGCTATAGACAGGAGGAAATGACTTCCCACCTTCACTACTCTTTCCTCAGTAATACCTTATATTTTTAATCACAGCATTTTAAAAATTCCATTTATTTATTTATTTAGAGGCAAGGTCTTGCTCTGTCACCCAGGCTGGAGTGGCACGATCACGGCTCACTGCAGCCTTGACCTTCTGGGCTCAAGCAATCCTCCTGCCTCAGCCTACTTAGTAGCTGGGATCTTAGGCATGTGCCACTACGCCTGGCTATTTTTTGTAGAGACTGGGATTTGCCGTGTTTCCTAGCCTGGCCTTGAACTCCTTGAGCTGAAATGATCTGCCCACCTTGCCTTCCCAAAGTGCTGGGATTACGGGCGTGAGCCACCGTGCCCTGCCAGTTCCATCTATTTTTATGCATAACTAGCTTTATATATAAAAATGAAAAGTAGGCCAGGCGCCGTGGCCTGTAATCCCAGGGAGGTCAAGGTGGGTGGATCACCCCAGGTCAGGAGTCGAGATCAGCCTGACCAACACTGAGAAACCCCATCGCTACTACAAATATAAAATTAGGTGGGCATGGTGGCACATGCCTGTACTCAGGAGCTACTTGGGAGGCTAAGGCAGGAGAATTGCTTGAACCTGTGAGGTGGAAATTGCAGTAAGCCGAGATTGCGCCATTACACTCCAGCCTGGGTAACAAGAGTGAAATTCCGTCTCAAAAAAGAAAAGTGGGGTAGGCACCAAGTGTCCATTAAAAGGAGAATGATTAATTCTGAATATTGCTTTTTACCTTTTTGTGGCCTATTTGCCCGTTTTTAAAACGGACACTGGCCTTGCTTCTTCATAAACTCCTTGGGGGATATTAAATAACAATTGTGTAAGGGTTTCATGCACTGTAAAAGTTGAAATAAGCATTCAGATACTTGTTGAATAAATGGAGACAGTTTGTAGTTGTTGGTTAGCATTTGTTTAGGAAGGACAAACAGGCTGGGCATGGTGGCTCACACCTGTAATCCTAGCACTCTCAGAGGCCGAGGTGGATGGATCACCTAAGATCAGGTGTTCGAGACCAGCCTGACCAACATAGCAAAACCCTGCCTCTACTAAAAAATACAAAATTAGCTGGGCATGGTGGTGCATCCCTTTAATCCCAGCTACTCGGGAGGCTGAGGTAGGAGAATCGCTTGAACCAAGGAGGTGGAGGTTGCAGTGAGCTGAGATTTTGCCATTGCCCTCCAGCCTAGGCAACAAGAGCAAGACTCTGTCTGAAACAAATAATAATAAGAAGGAGGACAAACGAAAGGAGTGTAAGGCAGCACCAAGTATGGAAGTATCTTGTGTGCCTTTTTGTTTTCTGACATCTGATCTGCTACTTTATAATTGAACGAGTAAGATTTGTTGAATAAATGAACACGTTTGTGAACATTTATAAATAAGTGGTTATGTCCAAAACAGTCCACAGTTTTTAAGGAAGCTTATTGGTAATACAGTTGGTTTCTTTAAACTAAGAACAATGATAGGCCAGACACGGTGGCTCACACCTGCAGTGCCAGTGCTTTGGGAGGCCAAGGCAGGCAGATCACTTGAGGCCACGAGTTTGAGATCATCCGGACCAACATGTCAAAACCTCACCTCTACTAAAAACAAACAAATTAGCTGGACGTGGTGGCACATGCCTATAATCCCAGGTACTCAGGAGGCTGAGGCACGAGAATCATTTGAATCTGGGAGGCAGAGGTTGCAGTGAGCCAAGCTGGCACCTTGGCACTCCTAGATTCTGTCTGCAAAATTCTGTCTGGATGACAGCTAGATTCTGTCTGCAAAAAAAAAAATGATGATATAGATTCTACAAATACGACTTTTCTGAGTATGACTAGATACAAATTAAAATTGGCTCTATGTCCAGAAGAGAGCTATCAAGGAAAAATGATAAACTGGGATGAAAATTTTGCAACGTGTTTTAGACAGTGGGTTAATATTTGATATGTTTTATGTATATTAAGGGTGTGGACAAATTGGAAATCTCATAAAGAAAAAACATTAAAGTGGTAAGACCTTTCTTTTCAGGAGATTGGCAGGATGTGTCTGTTTAAAAATGCACATATCTTTTGATCCAAAAATTACTTTTCTGGGAGTTAATCCTAAGGAAATAACTAAGGATATACAGAAAAGTATATTTATGAAGCTAATCTTGGCCGGTCATGGTGGCTCATCCCTGTAATCCCAGCACTTTGGGAGGCTGAAGCAGGTGGATCACTTGAGGTCAGGAGTTTGAGAGCAGCCTGGCCAACGTGATGAAACCCTGTCTCTACTAAAACTACAAAATTAGCCGGGTGTGGTGGCACATGCCTGTAATCCCAACTACTCGGGAGGCTGAGGAAGGAGAATTGCTTGAACCTGGGAGGTGGAGGTTGCAGTGAGCCAAGATCTTGCCACTGTACGTCCAGCCTGCACTATGGGAGAAAGACTTCATCTCAAAAAAAAAAAGAGAGAAAAAAGATCTTATTAACTTGTTTAAAGCTCAAAATTGGCATCAATCTAAATACCCCAAATTGGGCATTTATTAAATAAGTAACGATTTTAATGCCATGTCATTTAAAATATTCAAATATATTTAATGATATAAAAAGATTGTGAAATTATGCATTAGAGATTATGTTCTCTGATATGAATCACATAAATAAATGCATTCATAGCTTAAATATTTAAATCAGAGAAGAAATAGGATTTTGAAATCACATTCATTACAAATCATGATATTTAGAGACTATATTATTTTCATATTATTCATTCTATAAAGAAAATATTTAAAATCTGAAATGTAATGTCTTTGCCAGCTGTAACAGCTGAATTTGTTGCAAGTTCTTTGTTTTTCGTTTCTGTTCTGGTATTAAATTTGTAAGAGTGCTTAGCTGGATTTGATACCTGTATTGAATGTTAATGCACCAAATAACTGTGTATATAATATTTAGTTTTTATTTTGCTCATTCAGGGAGAAACTTATTCGTCTTCAGCTTGAGAATAAGATGTTAAAACTTAACCAAGAAGGTTCGGACAATGAAAAAATAGCCTTATTGCAGAGCCTTCTAGATGATGCAAATCTACGCAAGAATGAACTGGAGACAGAGAATAGGTAGAGTATTATTGGTGGCCGCATCTGGCTACAAGTTTTCCCTATTTGCCTTGATTCTTAATCCCTTAAACAAAGATCTGGCAGGACATGGTGGCTCATGCCTGTAATCCTAGCACTTTGGGAGGCCAAGGAGGGCAGATCACTTGAGCCCAGGAGTTCAAGACCAGCCTGGGCAACATGGTGAATGAAACTCCACCTCTATAAAAAATGCAAAAGTGTCTGGGCGTTTATATTTTGTGGTGGCTCACGCCTGTAATCCCAGCACTTTGGGAGGCTGAGGCGGGTGGATCACAAGGTCAAGAGATCAAGACCATTCTGGTCAACATGGTGAAACCCCGTCTCTACTAAAAATACAAAAATTAGCTGGGCATGGTGGCACGTGCCTGTAGTCCCAGCTACTCGGGAGGCTGAGGCAGGAGAATTGCTTGAACCCAGGAGGCGGAGGTTGCGGTGAGCCGAGATCGCGCCATTGCACTCCAGCCTGGGTAACAAGAGCGAAACTCCGT
>PVKV010010704.1:14807-35846 GCA_004027835.1 Alouatta palliata | reverse complement strand
GAATTTCAATTCACAGTCAGTGTTGGGGAAATAGAGTTTACTCTATTTACCCTTTCTAATTACTAATTAAAACTAGAGGAATTAAAAAAATCCGATAATTCAGTCTTTCACAAGAATTTCAATTCACAGTCAGTGTCGGGGTAATAGAGTTTACCGTTTCCACAGGCCAGTGTGTTTGAGCTTTGTTGGTGTGGGGAGAGCAGTAGCTCCCTCGTAATTGTATTGACAAAGCATTTTTCTTATAATATGTTATTTATTATGACCCTAAAAGGAAATGATTCATCTTAGGAACAACCCACTTATTTTAAGAATTTAGAATCTGCAAAATTAACAAGAAAATCACTTTTCTGTTTGTACATTTTCAGCAACATGGTACTATTCACTCATTCAAAGTCAGTTACTTTAAAATCAGTGATTTACTCTGACAAGGGCTACGTTTATATTTTGTTGTGACTGTGTTTTTGTTCTTTTCCTTTTTGGAAATGTTTCTTAGATCCCAAACATTCCGTTTTTTTTTTTCTTTTTTGTTTTGTTTTGCTTTGTTTTTGTTTTACTGCAGTGATACTCTGTCATTTTTGAAGGATTTGAAATTTTTATTAATAGCTCCATAGCTCACCTTACATTGCAGATTCTTTGTTTATTTTGAATAATTGATTTGGCCTCTCCCAGATGGAAGTCAATCTTAGGAGTCACAATTGCTATGACAGTTGTACTCATCGTACTCTTCTGTCTGTAGCTTTACATTTTAAAGCTACTGAGATGAACAGTATAAATCGACAAACAGTATAAATCAGTATAAATGCTAGGGTGATTATAAGAGCACCATCAAGCATAAACAGAATGAGAAAATTTTACATCAACTCTTAGGAGTCTAGAGAATGGGGGATTTTTTTTTTTTTTTTAAGTACTCAGAAAAAGTGGGAAATAGAGACAGTGGAGCAGGGGGAATTGCAGGAGCAGCTGGCAGGCAGACAGTTCCACTGATGAAAGTGTCTGATGTTTGCCTCATTCATCCTTTGCCTCTGGGCTGTATTTTAGCCGTTGTAGTAAGGGTAAGTTAACAATTAGGGTAGGTCTCTCTGTAGCATAACTTTTTTTTTTTTTTTTTTTTTTTTAGTGAAAGATCACCCACAACTAACTTCATACTGCTTTGCATTGTTTCTCACAGGCTTTATAATTATTGCCCTTTCTACCAGAGACAGGACAGCCAATTGTCATTATACAATGTCCATGTCTGTGGATGACTAATCACCTCCTAAGTTCCTGTGTGACTTACTGCTGGGTACAACTTAGTGTTGTGATTGTTTATTAAATTACAACACTGATGATAAATAACTTTTAGATTATGGCTACCTGTTGTTTATAACAATAACAATAATAACAGTTAATATTTATTGAGTATCTGTTTGTCTCAGGCATTGTGCTGGGGGTCTTAAACATCCTTTCTTACTTTATGGAAGTTTTACAGTTGAGGAAACTCAGACTCAGACCCTGACTGCCTGACTCCAAAGTGTCCATACCTAATCCATACTCTTTCTTTTTTTTTTTTTTTTTGAGATAGTCTTGCTCTGGCACTAGGCTGGAGTGCAGCGGCATGAGCTTGGATCACTGCAACCTCTGCCTCCCAGGTTCAAGCAGTTCTCCTACCTCAGCCTCCCAAGTAGCTGGGACTACAGGTGCACGCCACCACACCCAGCTAATTTTTGTATTTTTTAGTAGAGATGGGGTTTCGCCATGTTGGCCAGGATGGTCTCGATCTCTTGACCTCATGATCTCCCCGCCTCGGCCTCCCAAAGTGCTGGGATTACAGACGTGAGCCACCACACCTGGCCTCCATACTCTCTTTCTTGCCAATTTATCTTCTTCTATGTTTACACAATATTTATTCCTTTTCCTGTCTTCTCTCACAGGATGCTTTTTCTCCTAAGTGACTTACTTTAAGTTTGTTCTTACTGAATTTAATAAGTATTTATATTACCTTGACTCTAGCTTAATTTCTTGCTAGTTTTCAACACTGGGTCCCACTGAATCTGTTACAGTTTGCTCACTGCCCATGTATATCACCTGTCAGAAGGCATAGTCTGTCATAGACCTCTAAAATCCTTTCCAGTTAGTTTTCCCCAAGAGTGAGCGCTTTTACCGAATCTGTAATACCCGCCAATCCTCAAACACTGTTAGAAGAGAGTGGACGGTTGAGAGGGGAGCCACATCAGTATTCTCCAGAAATTCTGTCAGAGTAGACCTGATCTTGTTTCTGTACCTCTCAGAGTGTTCTGTGATCTCAAGCTCACCCTCCCCTCTGTATCCCACAACTGTATGTATTTAGCAATTAGCCTTTATTAAAATGTTAACTATATCATTCCCTAAAGTGGGAGAAAGAAGGTAGAGGCAATTCACATTGATGAAATACCCGCAATGTGCAGGGACTCTGCTAGACACACTTTATGTGTGTGTATGTATGTGTGTGTGTGTGTGTGTGTGTGTGTTTTAAGATGGAGTCTTGCTCTGTCACCCAGGCTGGAGTGCAGTGGCACGATCTTGGCTCACTACGATCTCCATCTCCTAGGTTCAAGTGATGCCCCTGCCTTAGCCTCCCAAGGACCTGGGACTACAGGAGCCTGCCACCACACCTGGCTAATTTTTATATTTTTAGTAGAAATGGGGTTTCATGATATTGGCCAGGCTGGTCTGGAACTCCTGACCTTGTGATCCACCCACCTTGGCCTCCCAAAGTGCTGGGATTACAGGGATGAGACACCACACCCAGCCTTCCTTTTGTCTATTTTAAAAATAGGATTATTAGAGTTTTTCCTGTAGGGTTGTTTCAGCTCCTTATATATTCTGGTTAGTCATCCTTTGTCAGATGAGAAATTTGCACGTATTTTCTCCCGTTCTGTGGGTTATCTCTCACTTCGTTGATTTGTTTCCTTTTAACTTGATACGATCCCATTTGTTGCTTTTTGCTTTGGTTCCCTGGGCTTATGGAGTATTACTCAAGAAATCTTTGCCCACACCAGTGTCCTGGAGCATTTCTCCAGTTTTGTTTTAGTAGTTTCATAGTTTCAGGTCTTAGATTTAAATCTTTGATCCATTTTGATTTGATTTTTTTATATGGCAAGAGATAGGGGTCTAGTTTCATTATTTTACATAGGGATATCTAGTTTTCCTAGCACATTTATTGAAGGGACTGCCCTTTCCCCAGAATATGTTCTTGGCACCTTTGTCAAAATGAGTTCACTGTAGATATGTAGATTTATCTCTGAGTTCTGTTCTGTTCCACTGGTCTATGTGTCTATTTTTATGGCAGTGCCATGCTGTCTGGGTTACCATAGTTCTGTAGTATAATTTGAAGTCAGGTAGTGTGATTCCTCCATTTTTTTTTTTCTTAGGATAGTTTTGGCTGTTCTGGGTATTTTGTAGTTCCATTTAAATTTTAGGATTTTTTTCTCTATTTCTGTGAAGAATTTCATTGGTATTTTCATAGGGATTGCATTGAATCTGTAGATAGCTTTCGGTAGTATGGACTTTTTTTTTTTTTTTTGAGATGAAGGCTCTCTCTGTCACCCAGGCTGGAGTGCACTGACGCAATCTCAGTTCACTGAAACCTCCACCTCCCAGGTTCAAGAGATTCTCTTGCCTCAGTCTCACTAGTAGCTGGGATTACAGGCGTGTGCCACCACACCCAGTTAATATTTATATTTTTAGTAGAGACAAGATTTTACCATGTTGGCTAGGCTGTTCTTGAACTCTTGAGCTCAGGTGATCCACTCACCTCAGCCTCCTGAAGTGCTGAGATTACAAGTGTGAGCCACCACACCTGGCCAGCAATTACCAAAGTATGGGACTTGGACATACTGAGTACTTTGTCTTTTTTTTTTTTTTCTTTTAGTAGATAACTGGGTCTCACTAAATTGCCCAGGCAGGTCTCAAACTCCTGGGCTCAAGCTGTCCTCCCATCTCTGCCTCCCTAAGAGCCAGGATTACAGGTGTGAGCCACTGCACCTGTCATGGACATTTTAACAATACTGATTCTTCTAATTCATGAACATAGATTGTCTTTCCATTTTTTGTGTGTTTTCAGTTTCTTGCATCAGTGTTTTATAGTTTTAATTGTAGAGATAATTCACTTCTTTGCTTAATTCCTAGGTATTTTATTTTATCTGTAGCAATCATAAATGGGATTCTTTATTTCTTTTTCAGATTGTTTGCCATTGGCATATAGAAATGTTACTGATTTTTTCAGTCGGGCACAGCGGTTCACACCTGTAATCCCAGCACTTTGGGAGACCAAGGTGGGCGGATCACAAGGGTTAGGAGTTCAAGACCAGCCTGGCCAACATGGTGAAACCCCATCTTTACTAAAATTACAAAAATTAGCTGGGCATGGTGGTGGTCATCTGTAGTCCCAGCTACTTGGGAAGCTGAGGCAGGAGAATCCCTTGAACCCGGAAGGTGGAGGTTGCAGTGAGCCAAGATGGCGCCACTACACTCCAGCCTGGGCGACAGAGCAAGACTCTACCTCAAAAAAAAAAGAAAAAGAAAAAAATGTTACTGATTTTTGTGTGTTGATTTGTAATTTGACTTCTTCCTTTGTAATTTGGATGCTGTTTATTTCTTTCTCTTGTTTATCTTGTCTGATTGCTCTAGCTAGGACTTCTAGTACTGTGTTTGAATAACAGGGTGAAAGTGAGCATCCTTGTCCTGTTCCTGATGTTAGAGGAAAAACTTACAATATTTCCCCATTCAATACTATACTAGCTATGGGTCTCTCGTATGTAACTTTTATTATGTTGAGGTATATTCCTTTTATACCCAGTGTTTTTAAGATTTTTGTCATGAATGGATGTTGAATTTTATCAAATGCTTTTTCAACATCAATTGAAATGATCATATAGTTTTTGTCCTTCATTCTGTTGATATAATGTGTCATACTAGTTGATATGAGTATGTTGAGCCATCTTTGCATACCTGGGATCAATCCCACTTGGTCATAATAAATGATCTTTTTAATGTGTTGTTGAATTTGGTTTGCAAGTGTTTTATTGAGGATTTTTGCATCAGTATCAATTGGTTATGTTGGCCTATACTTTTTTTTTTTTTTTTAAGATGGGTTCTTACTCTGTCGCCCAAGCTGGAGTGCAGTGGCTTAGTACCGGGGTTTCACCATGTTGGCCAGGCTGGAATCAGACTCTTGACCTCAGGTGATCCGCCTGTCTCGGCCTCCCAAAGTGTTGGGTTTACAGGCATGAGCCACCATGCCTGGCCTGTAGTTCTGTTTTGTTTTTTGTTGTGTCTTTGTCTGGTTCTGGTATCAGAGTAATACTGGCCACATAGAATGAGTTTGGAAGTATTCCTTCCTCCTGTATTTTTCAGAATAGTTTGAGTAGGATTGGTATTAGTTCTTCCTTAATTGTTTTGTTGAATTCGCCAGTGAGGTCAGTGGATCTGGGGCCTTTCTTTATTGGGAGACTTTTTATTATGGTTTCAGTCTCATTACTTGCTATTGGTCTATTCAGGTTTTGGATTTCTTCATTATTTGATCTTAGTAGGTTGTATGTGTCTCTGAGTTTATCCATTTCTTATAGATTTTTTAGTTTTTTTGGCATATAGTTGCTCATAGTAACCAGCAATAATCCTTTTAATTTCTCCAGTATCAGTTGTAATATCTCATTTTTCATCTCTGATTTTATTTATTTGGGTCTTTTCTCTTTTTTTCTTAGTCTGGCTAAAGGTTTGTCAATTTAATTTATCTTTTTAAAAGACTTGGTTTTTGTTTGTTGTTTTGTATTGTTTTCTTCATTTCAAATTCATTTATTTCTGCTCTGATCCTTATTTTTTATTTTTTATTTTTTTTTTTATTTGTTTGTTTTGAGACAGAGTCTCACTCTGTCACCAGGCTGGAGTGCAATGGCGTGATCTTGGCTCACTGCAGCCTCCGTCTCCTGGGTTCAGACGATTCTCCTGCCTCAGCCTCTGGAGTAGCTTGAACTACAGGCATGCACCACCACACCAGGCTAATTTTTGTATTTTTAGTAGAGATGGGGGTTTGCCATGTTGGCCAGGGCGGTCTCGAACTCCTGACGTCAAGTGATCTTCCCACATTGGCCTGCCAGAGTGCTGGGGTTACAGGTGTGAGCCACCGTGCCCAGCCTGCTCTGATCTTTATTATTTCTTCTACTAATTTTGGGTTTGGTTTGTTCTTCCATTTCGAGTTTCTTAAGTGGCATGTTAGGTTGTTTATTTGAAAGTTTTCTCTTTTTTTGATGTAGTGCGTATACCCATAAATTTCCCTCTTAGTACTGCTTTTGCTGTATCCCATAGGTTTTGGTATGTTGTGTTTCCATTATTACTTGTTTCAATAAATTTTTCTGCTTCCTTCTTGATTTTTTCGTTGATCTACTGGTCATTCAGGAACATGTTAATTTCCATGTGTTTGTGTAGTTTCCACAATTTCTTTTGATACTGATTTCTAGTTTTATTGTGTTTAGAGAATATGCTTGATATTATTTCAATTTTTTGAGTATTTTATAGATGTACTTTTAAAAATATATGTTTTCTTATAGTTATGCAGCTTACATACTTCCTACTTTAACAGTTATATTACCACTTTTGCTCATCTCTTCCCCATTGAGGGAATTTAGCTGTTTTAAACCGTTACAAAGAACATTTTGGAGCACACTGGATTGTTTTTTATGATGTTTACAATGGCTTCTACCTAGTAGGCTTACAGTGTTGTTTCGTGAAATAATCTCAAAAATGACTAAGATGGATAGTTAAAATAATTTTTTAGCTGAAATTCCATTTTGCTTTCTGGAAAGATTGAACAGTATTACTAGTAGTGTGTTTATGGACCTGTGTCCCATATTGAATGTGGATTTTTAAGATAATTTATTCTTTTGTTACTCAAAACCACTCAGATTTTTTTACCTTGATGTGAAAAGTTATTATAGCTTTAATTAAACTTTTACTGAGATCCTTTCTAAATTATAAAACTATAATTTCTTATAATTTAACTAAAAAAAATTTCTTATTAAACATTTGGCTGTTTGGATTCTAAACAGTCATTGCCTTGTTTTGTTTTTAATTTGGAGTAGTCTGCCTTCTACTACTATCATTTCACAAAAGTATTTCTTACTAAGATAACCGGTCATCTCTTAAATGGCCAACCTAGTAGCAGCACTTAAGATGTTATTTTTTCTCATCTTTCTACTATATTCAGTGTTGTTATTCAGTTCATCTTTCTTCACATTTTTTTTATTTCAATAATACCCTTCTCTTATATTCTCTCTCATTGTCTGATATTCTTCAGGATGAGGTTCCTGTTTCTACCCCTTGGTTGATCCTCCATGGGCCATCTTTGTTAATCTTTTACACTATTTGTCATACTCTTCCTAGACAATAACATCTTTGCTTGTGGCCTCAGTTAACTCCAGATGACTCCCAAATCTGTATGTTCAGCTCAGTCTTCTCTGTGCTTTAGACTGAGGTTTCTAGCTGTTTGACAGATTTCTAGGCATTTCATTTTCAACAAATATAAAATCAGATCCTTGTGTTTCTTTCTCATCCTGTTCCTCCTGTCTTCCCTTCCTCAGTGAATACCAAAATCCTTGTATTCTTTTGCCTTTTCTCAAAATAGTTCCTTCACTGTGCCTTTCTATTTCAGGCATATTTAGTAATAATAGCTTCCTCTCATCTTCATGCCTGCTCTTGAACCTTTTTAATAATATCTTCCATTTTAAAACTAAAGTAATCTGTCTGACACAATACCTGTATGATCTGTCTGACCATGTTTTCCCCTTCTTGCAATCCTTCAATATCACCCAAGACCTAGGAAGCAAGTTGGTCTCCTGAATGTTGCATCATGACCTGGAGAATTTATGAAAGTCAAGCTGTGGGCCAGGCACAGTGGCTCACGCATGTAATCCCAGCACTTTGGGAGACCGAGGCAGGTGGATCACCTGAGATCAGGAGTTTGAGACCAGCCTGAACAACATAGTGAAACCCTATCTCTACTAAAAATACAAAAATTAGCCAGGCATGGTGGTATGCATCTGTAATCCCAGCTACTCGGGAGGCTGAGGCACAAGAATCGCTTGAGCACAGGAGGCGGAGGTTGCAGTGAGCCGAGATCACGCCATTGCACTCCAGCCTGGGTGACAGAGTGAGACTCTTAACTCAAAAAAAAAAAAAAAGAAAGTCAAGCTGTGAAATCAGCGTTATTGAAGGTTGTCTGAGTTATTCCAGTTTCAGCCTGACTTGAGGCTTACTGATTACAGGATAATCCCAACAAACACTTTGCATTCTATACAGGGTTGTGCTGATCTCCTTTGCCCCCAGGTTCTCTCCAGCCATTCTTCCTCTCGTAACATACATGCCTCCATACCATTCCTAAATTCACTGCATCCTCTCATTTTTCTGCATACTTTGGACATACTGACCTCTGTCTTGAATCTCCTTTCTGCCCTTAACCCACAGGTGTTTTATTTATTGTTCTAGTCTCATTTCAAGTTCAGTGTATTTTAAATCCTCCAGAGAATTATTGTTTCTTTGACCAACTATTATTTTTTTATGCATCTGTGTACTACTTTGAAGTTTTTATCTGATCGTATTTTATTTTTTACACTTTTGCCTCCCCACAAGACTTTAATTCTGTGAGTACAAGGATCTTTTTTTGTGTGTGTGTGAGGCAGGGTCTCACTCTGTTGCCAAGACTGGAGTGCAGTGGGATGAACACAGATCACTTCAGCCTCAACCTCCTGACCTCAAGCAGTCCTTCGGCCTCAGCCCCACAAGTAGCTGGGAATTACAGGTGCTTACCACCATACCTGGCTAATTTTTGTATTTTTGGTAGAGATGGGGTTTCACCATGTTGGCCAGGCTGGTCTCAAACTCCTGAGCTCAAGCAATCTGTCCACCTTGGCCTCCCAAAGTGCTGGGGATTACAGGCATGAGCCACCATGCCCTACCTGGGTACAGAGATCTTTTAAGACTAGTGCTGAGCACAATCTTTGACACATAGTCTTCATAAACATGTATTGAAGTGAACTTCAGAGAAATAAATATGCCTAAGTACATTGATTCTAAAATATGTGCCCACTCGAACACTGTGTTGGAAGTCATTTGAAATTTCAAGCAGTACCAAAAACAATCAGAAAAATAAGCTGCTACTCATGACATTAGGCCACTACTGTACTACTACTGCTGTAACATGAGACTTTATTTTGCTGATTATACTTTCTACCTAATATGACAACCTAAGGAAAAAAGGCATACATAAGTCACCACTTGGAAAATTAATGTACATTTCATTTCTTAGGCTGGTGAATCAAAGACTTCTGGAAGTACAGTCACAAGTTGAAGAATTGCAAAAATCTTTACAGGATCAAGGCTCAAAAGCAGAAGATGTAAGTTTTAATATGCACCAATCATAGTCCATCAGTTTCACAATGTTGAGAAATAACTTTTATTTTTTATTTGATATTTTCTATCAAAATAATTTAGTATTATATTGGTTGTAGAAAAGAAACAGTGTTTTCCTTTATACTAACATTTCTTATAAAAAGGACCAGATACTACTTTATTGTTTCTTCAGATTCACTCTGCTGGGAATTAGAAGTTTATTTATAGTTACCAACTGAGGAATTAATTGAGGCTTTATATTTTAAATGTCCTCAACTCAGTATTCAAAGATGAAGTGTAGGGTTTTTCCCCTTTGGTCAAAAAAAATTGCTAGTGGAAATTTAGAATGTTCAAGTAGAAATATTTAATGTAAAAGTGATATTTAAGAAAATAATGCCATCCTTAGAATTGCATTATCTCTGTATTTCTGAATCCCTCTTACTCCTTCGCTTCCCCAGCACTGGCCCTTTTTTTTACATCCCCCAGCACACTGCGTCTCTGTCCCAGCTCTGCACACTCTGATTAGAATAGGGTAAATATATTAGCCAAGGACTGCCTTTCTTCACACCTGCATGTTAACCTTCTATCACAGTGCTCAGGTAGCACAGTCATCAGTCTCTGACAAAAGTTTAAGTCAAATTTTGCAAATCCCGTGTGTTTAATGAATAGTAAACAACAGAACTAAGACTTAGAGTGTTCAAAAATAGTGTAAAGAGGAGAAAAAACTAAATTTGGTGATCAGTCTTTGCTTCAACCAGCTGTTTTGTTTTTTTCCTGTTACCAATGTAATTTGCTATGAACTGGCATTTGAGCATAAATGTTTGTTTCCATTGATAGAGTCATTTTGGAGGATTAACTTCCAGACTATAGATGTAGCCAATTCCATTCAGCTTTACTAACATAAGACGGTGTAAAAACAGAAGGAATCAAAGAAAAGGAGTTAAATATGTTACTTAAAACTTGAGAACATTAGATACAAAAAGCTCAGCCATGGCCTAGTTTAATGAGTTTCTCCAGACATCATCTCTTGTATATTGGCAACATGACCTTCATTCTAACATGTGTGATGTTAGCTCATCCCTTAATAAGTTGGCATACCTTCTTAGATTCCCAGATTGATTTCTGATTCCTAAAATTGTCACCAACATTTAAACTTCCTTATGCCTTTATTAAAATTTAAAAAATGTTTTTATCCAAAATGCTGAATCACGAAGAGGTAAAACCAAACTACCATTGGTGTATTAAAATATTGTTAAGTCTAATTAAGTATCTTACAGATGAACTAAAGTGGGCAACATTTCTTAATTCAATGAAATCACTAGGTCCTTTAAACTGAGATAAATGTAAAATCCATTCTGGTCTCTCAAATTCATGGGAGACTTTATTGATTTGTTATGAAAGGGGAGGAAGGGCATGTGGTAAATAGGAAGTAAAAATGGCAAAATATTAGAATCAGCTTATACTTCAGTGTTACAATGATGACCATTGTGCATGGTTCTCTTACATTAAAACAAACAAACAAACAAATAAATAAATAAATAAATAAATGAAAGCATTTTTCTTCAAAAGATAATTTGGCATAGCTTGGTTAGGTATCACTGTGGTTATCAAATCTAATTAAATATGCTGTGGGCCATTACTTTAACAGAATGTATTTCAAAAGTGAGATGCCAACCCTATCAAGTACTGTTTACATAAATTAGTCCATTTTTTGACTGTCCAGATGTCTTGCTGTAAACTAAGCAGAACTTTGCTCTGAACTCTTTTCTATATGTAGAAAAGATTCAGATAGCTGAAAGTGTGCCTCCAAATGGCTTAGAAAAATAAACAGTGCAATACAGGATACGTGGTTCTTGCCCAGCAAATTTTTTTTGTGTTTTTGTCTTACTTTTCTCTTTCTCTAACCTAGAGTGTTGCATCTTGGGAATGTGCAACACATAAAGCAACTTGCCAAAGGAAGCAGTCTCCTCTGGAGAAGAACAACATAATTTCTGCCAGCTTCTGTTATCAAAAGCACAGTTCTTTCATGAGATCTTAAGTCAGAGTAGAAGGGGTTGAACATTTTTATTATTATTTTTATGTCATTTGTTTTTAGCATAGAAGCAGAAAAACATTGTTATATCCAGCTGTATGGATAATTTGAGCTAGCCACAATATATAAAACTTCAGAGAACAAGACAGGATGTGGAGACTGTAGAAAAAAGAAAAATGTACATTTCTTTTTAAAAAAGTGCATATCTTGGATGGGCACTGTGGCTTACACCTGTAATCCCAGCACTTTGGGAGGCCAAGATGGACAGATCACCTGAGGTCAGGAGTTTGAGACCAGCCTGCCCAACATGGCGAAACCCTGTCAGTACGAAAAATACAAAAAATTCGGGTATGCTGGCGGGTGCCTGTAATCCCAGCTACTCAGGAGGCTAAGGCAGGAGAATCGCTTGAACCCAGAGGTGGAGGTTGCAGTGAGCCAAGATCTTGCAGCTGCACTCCAGTCTGGACGACAAGAGCGAAACTCCATCTCAGGAAAAAAAATGTGCATTATCTTTTAACCTGTTCATGAATTACTAAATCGTTCCTTCTCTCGGCTGCTGTGTTTGCTTCATACTAATTTGTCCTCTCTGTCTCTTGGCATGGTTTCTGCTCAAGGCTATTGTAAGTATGGCTTCCTTTTCATTTTTATATAGTGAGCAGTTTTTGGATTTAGACTGCCATCATAGTTGATGGTATGGAAAATTTTAATTAAGGTAGTTTTGTGCAAAATGAATATCTGGATTACTTGCCTTATAAGTTTAGGGCCTTTACAATTAAGATATTCAAAGGGTATCAGAATGTTAAAGAGTCAGTCAAAGAGAAGTCTGCTCTTGGTTTTATTCCCCATCTCATTCCTATTCCATCCCATTATAATTTTATTCATTTGTATAAATTATCTGGATGCAGTCTACCCTCCTGCTGCCCCATGCTTTGGTAGAAACAGTCTTTAGTTTGGAGAGGCACTGCAACATTGGAAGTCTGGAGGTGAAGGCCATGCATGGGCTCTGGGGTCTGGCAGACCTGGGTTTTGGATCTGCCACTTGAAAGCTACTAAATGTTCTCCAGCCTGCCCTTCCTCAACTGTAAGATGGGCTATTACTACACAGGCTATGAGATTTACATACAACAGTGTTTATGACATGATTTAGAGCATTGTTTGGCTTATTAACCACCCATTTAACTATTTTATTATATATCATCTCAGAGTTAAAGTTCTGCTAGAGTCTAATGAAAACTTGAGTACAGAATTGAAGTTTCTAAAAAGTGTGTACATTTTGCCCTGTGCTAAAGAAGAAATGAGCAGTAAATGAAAGTTAATAGAGTTGGCTGGGCGCAGTGGCTCACGCCTATAATCCCAGCGCTTTGGCAGGTCGAGGTGGGAGGATCACTGAAGCCCACAAGTTCGAGACCAGCCTGGGCAACAAAGTGAGACCCCATCTTTTTTTTTTTTTAATTTTTATAAAACAAATAAAGTTAATAGGGTTATATTTTTGTATATTTGGGGAGCAGTGATAGAGGACATGTGGATCTACTGATGTAACTATAGTTAACATATTGAGAAAGGAAGTGAATTTGAATTATTACAGAACTGTGTTAGAATGGAAATGAATAAAAAATTACGGCAATCATTATCAAAAGAACTTAGTGTGAGGGTTCCTTTTCCCTCATTGCTGGTGTTGATTTATTGGACAATTTGTTTTATAAGCCTTTGTTAATTGGATTTTGACTGAATTAATTATATAACCATTTATCTCAATATGAAATATTTCATAAAATTTATCAATAGTATATACTTGATACATGTTTAATTATGAAATTTAGTGGTCTTATAGAGAATGTTGTTTATTTTTAGGTCAATTTTGATCTCCTGCTTTTCAGGAGACTTTTTTTACCCAGTGAAAGCTGCATTCTCCAACATATTAAAGGCTGTGCATTTGCCATTCTAAACATTCCCATTCTATTGCATAAATTATTTGTAACCTGTGTATTTTCATAAGTCACTAATTAAGTCAGATGTGTTTATAGAAACTGACCCAATACTTTATCATGACTCAAGAAAAACAGTATAGCAGATAAGTGTCTTAAGGGAAGTTTATTATTACTCCAGTCCTGTCTGCCTGCCATATCCAGGAATATTAGGTGTATAATTAAGTGGCTTTTTAATTCCTATTTTATTCATTTGCCTGACTATAAGTAGAGAATTTATGTGTCCAGGCTGTGGGTATTTTATACTGATTGTCATCGCTTAGGGGCTGCTCTCTTCCTTTATAAAGAGATTTAAACTGGGGTATATTGTGTGTTTTGAGCTCTTTGACCAAGCAAATTACTGAGAGCTTGCTCAAAATTAATAACTATTGTACTTTTAACTTAAAAAATACTATTTTAGTTAAAATATGAGGTAATAAACTAGTTTTGTTTTTCATTTTTAGTCAGTCCTTCTAAAAAAGAAGCTTGAAGAACATCTGTAAGTATAAAAGCTGTTGAGGCTGATTCTTCTATGGTAGAATACACATGCTTTGTGTTAGGTAGATACGGAGTGTCTAGTGGTGGCACAGGTGGTCCTTGAAGAAATAAAAAATTATAATGCATATTAATAGAGTCTGAAGGGTCATTTCCACCCAAGGTTCTCAGATCAGAATAATGACTGCTTTAGAACTGCTTTCTCAAATGAGACTTGAGGGTTTTCTGTCTTTGTGATAGTATTTACAATCATAGTTAGGAGTTTGAGACACTCTAGATCATGGGTCAGATACTTCTTTCTATAAAGGGTCAGATAATAATTACTTTAGGCTTTGAAAGCTGGTCTCTGTCACAGCCACTTAGCTCTACAGTTGTAGCTTGAAAACAGCCATAGACAATATGTAAACTAATAGATGTGACCATGTTCCAGTAAAACTTTATAGATACCAACAGGCAGCAGACTGATTTTGTCCCATGGGCTATAGCTTGCCAGCTCTAAAGTATTGCCAGCTTATTCTTTTTATTAAAAAAAATTTTTTTTCACCGGATACGGTGGCTCACGCCTGTAATCCCAACTCTTTGGGAGGCTGAGGTGGGTGGATCATGAGGTCAAGAGTTCAAGACCAGCCTGGCCAACACAGTGAAACCTCGTCTCTACTAAAAATACAAAAATTAGCCAGCCATGGTGGTGGACGCTGTAATCCCAGCTACTCAGCAGGCTGAGGCAAGAGAATCGCTTCAACCCGAGAGGCAAAGGTTGCAGTGAGCCGAGATCACACCACTGTACTCCAGCCTAGGCAAAAGAGCAAGATTCCGTCTCAAAAAAAAAAAAAAAAAAAATTTAAGAGAGAGAGTCTCACTATGTTGCCCAGGCTGGACTTGAACTCCTGGCCTCAAGCAATCCTCCTGCCTTAGCCTTCTGAGTAGTTGGGATTGCAAGTACATGCCACCACACCCAATCTAATCTTCCTTTTAAAGTAAATTTTTAAAAATCTATAAAAGCTTGTCAGTAGATTTTTAAATATTTCCTTGAATTGCAAACAAGGACTTTTTGATCTAAAAGATGAAGTAAAATTTTATTTATTTATTTATTTATTTTCAATTTATTTATTTTTGAGACAGAGTTTCACTTTTGTTGAGGGCGATGGCAGGATCTCAGCTCACCGCAACCTCCACCTCCCGGGTTCAAGCAATTCTGCTGCCTCAGCCTCCTGAGTAGCTGAGATTACAGGCATGCACTACTACACTCAGCCAATTTTGTATTTTTAGTAGAAATGGAGTTTCTCCATGTTGGTTAGGCTGGTCTCAAACTCCCGACCTCAGGTAATCTGCCCGCCTTGGCCTCCCAAAATGCTGGGATTACAGGCATAAGCCACTGCACCCAATGAGATGAATTTTAAAATATTCACATTTGTTTTTTCATGAAGAAGAAATCTTCATTTATCTTTATCTATAGCTGAGGTTGACAATATAAGAAATGTTTCATAATTTTTCTTGCACCCAGTAACAACTTTAATCCTCCTATTTTCTAGAAAAACTCCTTGAAAGCATTGATTTAGTGACCATGAATAGATAGCCTGTAAAAGTGTTACAACATTACACTGTGCTAAACCAGACATCCTGAGTATCACAAAGATAATCTGGATTTATTCTACTAGGATGGGAAAGAAATTCTCTTCTCTGGCAGTTTGCCTCATGCTGCCCAGTTTTTATTTTTTAAATGGTAAATGTGGGGGACACAAGCTACTCCTGGCAACAGATTTGCTAGCAATTCTAGCAGTGGGCAGAGTCTTAATGTACTAGAACAGAAAATGTTACTTTTGCCTTTTGTGAGATTACCTGCAATGAGAATTTAGTACTGAATTCTATCCTTTTAAAAAAAAATTCTCAGTCTTTTATGGCAAAAATAGTCATTTCATAAAACTACCATCTACCCATTGTTCTGTGTTCAGTCATTTACAAGGTGAAAAATCTTCATCAGAAAAGATTTATTAGTGAAGATGGAACCTATTACTTCCTGTAGCTGCCATATCAAATTACCGCACACTAAATGGCTTATGGCAACATAAATTTATTCTCTCATAGTTCTGGAGGCTATAAGAAGAACCAAGGTGGCAGCAGACTGGTTCCTTCTAGAGGTTTGGAGGGACAATCTGCTCTGTGCTCCTTGTTGCTGCTGGTAATCGCCAGCAGTCCTGGTGTTCTTTGGTTGTAGACAGATCACTCCAGTCTCTTTCTCCACCTTCCATGTCATTCTTTTCTCTGTATGTCTGTGTCTCACGTGAACTTCTTATAAGGATGCCAGTCACTGGATTTATGGATTTAGGGCCTTCCCTGATCCACTGTGCCCTCATCTTAACTAATTACATCTACAAACACCCAATTTCCAAATAGTGACACATTCACATATCCTAAGAATTAAAACTTCAATTTGTCTTTTTAGGAGACGCAATTTAGCCCACCACAGAGGCCACAGATATCTCAAAATATGGCCAGTCTCATACATATTTAAAACTACAATGGGCTAGGTGTGGTGGCTCATGCCTATAATCACAGCACTTTGGGAGGCCCTGAAGGGCAAATTACTTGAGGTCAGGAGTTCGAGACCAGGCTGGCAAACATGGCGAAACCCTATCTCTACTAAAAAGACAAAAATTAGTGGGGCATGGTGGCATATGCCTGTAATGCCAGCTACTTGGGAGGCTGAGGCAGGCGGAGGTTGCAGTGAGCCAAGGTCACACCACTGCACTCCAGCCTGAGCAACAGAGCCAGACTTTGTCTCAAAAAAAAAAAAAAGCCAGGCACGGTGGCTCGTGCCTGTAATCCCAGCACTTTGGGAGGCTGAGGCAGGTGGATCAGTCCAGGTCACGAGTTCAATACCAGCCTGGCCAACATGGTGAGACCTCATCTCTACTAAAAGTACAAAAATTAGCTGGGTGTGTTGGCACATGCCTGTAATCCCAGCTACTCAGGAGGCTGAATGCAAGTGAATCGCTTGAACCCGGGAAGCAGATGCTACAGTGAGTCGAGATTACACCATTGCACTCCAGCCTGGCTGACAAAGTGAGACTCCATCTAAAAAAAATAAACTACAGTGGAGACCATTTTACACATCAATTGTTAACATTTAAAAAATCTGATGTACTGAGTGTTGCTAAAGATGTTAAACAATGGTAATTCTCATCCGCTGCTAGTAGGAGTATACATCAGTCTGCTTAGTAAACCTGAACATACCACATATTATGTGACCTCTCAGTTCCACTATATATATCCTAGATTCCTAGAAATACTGTCTGTGCATACCAGGTGGCATATAGAAGAAAGTATGGAAGAATGTTGTAATCACAGAAAAGTAAAAATAATATGCAAATATCCACCAATTAGAAAGTGATAGAATGAGATATATTCAAACGATAGAATACCAAACAATAGGGGCAATATGAAATAAACCATGGCTAATACATCAACATAGATGAATCTCAAGAACATAGTGTTTAGTGAAAAATGCAAGTCAAAATAATACATAATGATTAATGTATAAAACTTAAATTTCACAAAATTAAGCAATATATTGTTTAGGAACAGCATAAAGACAATAAAACCATCGTGAAAATCATGAGAATGATTCAAATTCTGGACTTTGGTTACCTCTGGGAAGAATATAGAGACACGTGTGACTTCTGAGTTTTTGGGATAATTTCTATTTATTTTTATTTTAATGTTTGGTTTTTTTTTTTTTATTTTTTTGAGGCAGTCTCATTCTGTCACCCAGCCTGGAGTACAGTATTGCCATCTCGGCTCACTGCAACCTCTGCCTCCCAGGTGCAAGCGATTCTCTCACCTCAACCTCTTGAGTAGCTGGGACTACAGGCATGCACCACCATGCCCGGCTAATCTTTTGTATTTTAGTATAGATGGGGTTTCACCATGTTGCCCAGGCTGGTTTTGAACTCCTGAGCTCAGGCAGTCCACCCACCTCGGCCTTCCAGAGTGCTAGGATTAGAGGCATGAAACACTGTGACCAGCCAATTTCTGGGTTTTTTTTTATTTTTTGGGTTTTTTTAACATGGTAGTGATTCATTGGGCTTAGTTTTATTACTCTTTTTTGTTTTTTGAGCTGTAGTCTCACTCTGTTGTGCAGGCTGGAGTGCAGTGGTGCAATCTCAGCTCACTGAAACCTCTGCCTCCTGGGTTCAAGCGATTCTCTGGCCTCAGCCTCCGGAGTAGCTGGGCTACAGGCACGTGCCACCACACCCGGCTAATTTTTTGTATTTTTAGTGAAGACGGGATTTCACTGTGTTAGGCAGGATGGTCTCAATATCCTGACCTCATGATAAGCCCGCCTCGGCCTCCCAAAGTGCTGGGATTACAGGCGTGAGCCACCTCACCCAGCCTTATTATTATTTAAACTGTTATATTGTATATGTTCTTTGTCATAGGTCATATATGCACACAATGTCACATCCTCAAAAATACTGAGAAAGAGATTTATTTAAGCATTATGCATAGAAAAGATCAGAAATAGACATAACAAAGTGCTCTATTTTTCTAATTAGTGAGTTTCTATATCTTCCCACTTTTGCAGCCTTCTTCCCTAGTTATGTTACATAGTGCCATATTAACTATGATAAAGAGAAAATTATGCATACTATACAAATGCCAGAGGGAAAAAAATCTCACTTTCGATTATTTAAATGCTTTTATATTGGAATATGACACATAAAATACATGTCCTAAGTTCCTAGTTTTTTGTTTTTTTTTTGAGACAGAGTCTCACTCTGTCACCCAGGCTGGCGTGCAGTGGCGCAATCTTGGCTCACTGTAACCTCCCCCTCCCAGGTTCAAGCAATTCTCCCTTCCATGTAGCTGGGTTACAGGTGCCTGCCACCATGCCTAGCTAATTTTTGTATTTTTAGCAGAGATTGTGTTTTGCCATGGTGGCCAGGTTGGTCTCAAACTCCTGACCTCAAGTGATCCACCTGCCAAGGCCTCCCAAACCTACATATATAGTTGACCCAGATCAACATAGGTAATGTATCTAGCAACCTACCAGGATTCTATATTCTTCCTCCCAGTAGATTGACCCCAAAACTAGCCACACTGCTGATCTGTATCACCTTCCATTCATTATGGAATCATACACTGTTACCCCTTTGACTTCCTTTGTTCAACATTCTATGACAGCTATTCATGTGGTTGACATCTATTCATTTGTTTATTTCTTTTTATTGATATGTAGTGTTTTATTTGTTAATTCTTATTTTTAGAACTTCATTTTTTTGCAACAAGATTTTGCTTGGTAAAACCTTTACAAAATTATTTAACTATTCTTATTCCTAGAAAAAACCTATACCCTCTCTTTATGCAGGTCTATGTAAAACAAACAACTACTTTATCAAACAAAAAGAGGAATTTTTTGTCTTTACTTTGTACTTATTTTTTAAATATATTAAATTCATATTTTGTCTTTTCATATTTGTTTCATATCACTTGCATGCAATTAATTGCATTACACATGCAATGCAAGTGTAATCCAAGTATAAAGAACCTAAGTCTTTGAAGTGGAAAAAAATTAGAGAAACAGTAGTAGGTGACATTTACCTATTTGTTACAGAGAGAAGTTGCATGAAGCCAATAATGAACTACAGAAGAAGAGAGCCATTATTGAAGATCTCGAGCCAAGATTTAACAACAGCTGTGAGTTTTCTTAATTAGGATAGTTTTTAAATGGGCTTGCTGTATACTGCCATAGTGATAGTGAGTTTACATAATTTTATTTATTTATTTTTGAGGCAGGGTCTGGATGTGTTGCTCAGACTGGAGTAAATGGCATGATCACAGCTCACTGCAGCCTTGACCTCCCATGCTCAAGCCATCCTCCCACCTAACTCCCCCTAGTAGCTGGGACTACAGGCATGAGCCACCTTGCCCAGCTAATTTTTATAATTTTTTTGTAGAGATGGGATTTCGCCATGTTGCCCAGGCTGGTTTTGAACTCCTGGGCTCAAGCCACCTACCCACCTCAGTCCCCCAAAGTACTGGGATTACAGATGTCAGCAGCTGCGCCTGGCCTATATTAAATTTTTATTTAAGAAATAGGCTCTCTTGGCTGGGTGTGGTGGGTCATGCCTGTAATCCTAGCAGTTTGGCAGGCCAAGGTAGGAGGATCACTTGAGTCCAGGAATTCAAGACCAGCGTAGGCAACACAGCAAGACCCTGTCTCAAGAAAAGGAAAAAAGGCCAGTGCAGTAGCTCACTCCTGTAATCCTAGCACTTTTTAGTCCGAGGCGGGCAGATTGCCTGAGCTCAGGAGTTTGAGACCAGCCTGGGCAACTTGGCAAAACCCCATCTCTACTAAGAATACAAAAAATTAGCCTGGCATGGTGACACACGCCTGTAATCCCAGCTACTCAGTAGGCTGAGGCAGGAGAATCACTTGAGCCCAAGAGGTGGAAGTTGCAGTAAGCCGAGATTTCGCCATTGTTTCCTAACCAGGACAACAGAGCAAGACTCTGTCTCCAAAAAAAAAAAAAAAAAAAAAAAGGCTCTATTTACATATAGGGAGTATGTAATCATTTTTATAATATCTTTCTAATTATAGTTATGAATTTTTCCTTAACTCTGGATTCTAATGAATATTATATGTTAAGATAGTTTCATAATGTAGTTGCATGTAAGTCAGCCAAACTTGTGCTTCCCAAATACTTACTCCTGTAGGTAGCTTGATTTTGTTAATTTTTTTTTTTTTTTTTTTTTGAGACAGAGTCTTGCTCTGTTTCCAGGCACCAGGCTGGAGTGCAGTGGCGCAATCTCGGCTCACTGTAGCCTCCGCCTCCCAGGTTCAAGCAATTCTCCTGCCTCAGCCTCCTGAGTAGCTGGGACTACAGGCTCCTGCCAGCACACCCAGCTAATTTTTGTATTTTAGTAGAGATGGGGTTTCACCATGTTGGCCAGAATGGTCTCGATCTCTTGACCTCGTGATCCACCTGCCTTGGCCTCCCAAAGTGCTGGGATTACAGGCATGAGCCACCATGCCCAGCCTATTTCTTTTGTGTTAATAAGAGATAAGTGGTGAGAGAATAGACTTTTTTTTTATTGTGTTAAAATTTACAAAACACACCTTTTTTTTTTTTTTTTTGAGATGGAGCT